>JAHBCN010000097.1:0-297687 GCA_019359885.1 Listronotus oregonensis | reverse complement strand
TTTTTTTTTAAATAACCAATATACCAAAAATATTTTATGTTTTTTTAGAATAAAATATTTTATAACTATTTATGTTGCTAATCAATATTTTTTAATAAACTAAAATTAAAAGGATCACCATAAGTAGAACGATTTAAAAATTAATATTTTTAATAAATTTATGTCTAATCGAAACTTCTAACATAAACCATACGCCACTGGTCGAAACTGCAAGGCTCCGTACAATGTTGCCTTGATCAGTCCTAATTTATCTTCTATCCTTTTTCCCCTTATATGATTTTATTGATAATGTCTGGGTCAAAACAAAGTGTCACTTATGAATGAAATATTAAGTCTTTTCTTTCTTTCGTCTGAGCCCAGTTCCTTTATTTTTTTTACATTGCAGATTCCAAAAACAGAAGAGGAATGGAAGGCTATCGTAAGAGAATTTGAAAATAAATGGAATTTTCCGAACTGTTTGGGAGCAGTAGATGGAAAGCACGTGGCCATCAAGCAACCAGCCCACAGCGGTTCATACTATTTTAACTATAAGAAATTTTTTTAGTATTGTCTTGTTGGCCGTTGTTAATGCCAATTATGAGTTCATAATGGTTGATGCCGGAATTAATGGGCGAATATCTGATGGAGGTGTTTTGGGTGCCACTACCTTTGGCAGGGCTTTATCGGATAACAAACTGCAAATTCCAGAACCCACAGGAATAGCTAATAGTGATAAAACACTACCCTTTGTTTTCATAGGCGATGACGCTTTCGCACTAACAAAAAATTTTATGAAACCTTATGCCCAAACTGGATTAACTGCCGAACAACGGATGTTTAATTACCGCCTTAGTCGAGCTCGCCGTATTGTAGAGAACGCTTTTGGCATTTTAGTATCTGTATTTGGCGTATTTCAGCGACCTATTGCGCTAAAACCTGAAAAAGCTCGCATAATTACATTAGCGTGTTGCTATTTACATAATTATTTAAGAAGAAAACAATCGAACACATACATTGATAAAGCCACCATTGATATTGATGAATGCGAATCGGGCAATATTATTCAAGGCACATGGAGAATCACTGCACCAACATTCTTACAGGCATCCCACTCTAGAAATTCAACAGTTGACGCAAAATATGTCAGAGATAACTATTGTCACTACTTTAATAATGAAGGTAAAGTTCCATGGCAAAAAAATTTGCATAGTGAAAACACAATATTTAAATATATACAAATATATAAATACTTACTGTTTTTTCTTCATTCCTTGCTGTTGCATTAGTATTATTACATACATCCTGGCTCTCAACGTTCTCAATTTCCATGGTATTCTGCGATGTGCATGGTTTTTCAAAAGCTATAAGGAATTTCATTTCATTGAAATACCATAATGTTGGCTCTACTACATCACTTGTACCTACTCCACTGCGTTCTGAATCATTAATTTTTTTCAGCTCTTTCCTGAAGTTGGTTCGTAATGAATTTAGTCTACTGATCAATTGTTTCTTATCAGCTTCTGGGTATTTTTCCCTATATTTCCGCAACAATTCTTCATATTGCTCATTTTTTTTATCCCTGTTACTATAGTCTTTGCTTTTTATATCCCACAACGCTGGCAAAGAATGGTAAACTTCTATTACTTCCAATATGAAGTTTCTTTCTTCGTCTTTTGCTTTTGAACCCATATTTATTTGTTTTTGTGACAAATGCTTTTTCGTATGTGAAAACTAAACCAAAACTGAAATAATTGTGCAATATTATCCACACACGACACAATAAATTACCATTGCACAATAAAAATCAAACTCTTTTTGATTGACACAATATATTGTGCAACCTCTCAATATAAATCACACACGGTCAATATTATTGTACAATATGAAATATTGCGCAATAATATTGATCGTCTGTGGGCCGCAAGACGAAACAAAGACTATAAATTATTGCGCAAAACTGACCCTACACGATGCAATGGAAAAATATGGTGCAATGAAAATCAAACTCGCTCAAACTTTCGTTCAATCATTGCGCAATCTTCAATATTAGCCTTAGTCGATTAATTATATTGCACAATTCGCAATATTGCGCAATATAATTGATTGTCTAGGGGCCGCCTTTGGGTTGTATGGTGGAGTAGCCAATTAATTACTAATTGGCTAAATATCGCCCTAATATGGTCGGCTGTGATAGGGTAAATTTATGAATCTTATTTTATGTATGTAATATACCTAACTGTGTTCATGTAACGTTATCACTTAATAAAAGACAATTATTATTATTATACTGCCAACATAATACATCAAATAAAAATATCTTAATTTTTTACACAAAAATATAATCAACAAAAATATGCTCATATTTTAATTTAGAAAATATTAAATTAAATTCCAAAATGAACACACACACACATCTAATTATTTTGTGCTCTGTATACCTTTTCGAAAATGTCAACATCTGGAAATAAAGACCTGATTGTAAAAAGTGTATGGCAATTTTTTTAGGATCAGGTTATTTGTTCCCAAATGTGAACAATATAAAAGTTTTATTTTATACCATACCAGAAAGTAAAAACTTACATTTTATTTGAGGTTATTTAAGATTTACAAACCATATAGGCTATTAATTATAAAAAAAAATAAGGGGTTATAAGGAAAAAAATCGTAAGAGCAATTTTATGATTGATTATTGAGGTACCTAAACATGAAAAAGTTACAAAGTGCTACTAATTTCAGGCTGGCGTTTTTTATAACGATTCAATTTGTCATTATTTTCATTTTTTTTAAATTAAAAAACCTTTTTGTTTGTAAAATACATACAAAAAAACAAATTTAAAAAAATCCAAATATTTCGTATTTTTTTCTTTTTGTATTTTTTCCCATTTTTTGAGGCATAATGGGTACATGCATTGATTCACGTCAAAACCTTTTAAATGAGCGTAGCTAAAAGTATTTTGATGTAAATTTGACAGATATATTCTTTTAAGTTTATAAACTTTTTATCAATTTTTTGCGTTTTTTTATATCAGGTTATTTTTATTTTTTATCTAAAAAAAAATATTTTATAACATTATTTTAATTAAAAAAACAGTTTAGGAATGTACTAAAAAACTTTTAGCTTTCTGCTAAATCTATGTTTTTATCGTAAATAATCACTGTGCTTATATATTAATAAAAACAGAAGTGAAATGTTTAATAAAAGATAATAAGAGTTTATTAAAATTATTGGACATCAATATCAAATCAAAAAGGCATTTTGAAATCAAAGAGCTACAAAATAAGGATCTTTTGATAATGTTTACAGGCAATGAAAATGGGTACACAACCGAAGAATTTTCGCAAACTTTAATGGAGGATAACCCAGATATACAGAAAAACTTTGGTGATGATTGCGGCAAAAAAAATTAAATTTGTAACAAAAAAAGCGTGCAGAAATAATCGTAGGAAAAATTGGATATTTCAAACTAATAGCCTTATTTTTAAATGGCTTATGAAAACTGAAAATGTGACTTTTTACTTAACCAAAGTGTATATGCAGGAATATTATAATATTGCCATGTGTTATAAATGTTGTATATTTGGTCATATAACAAAGTACTGCAAAGGAGAATTTTGTCGCCACAAGTGTGGTGGAAAGCACGAAGGCAAACATTGCCCCGAAAGCACACAATTAGACTGTTCCAATTGCAAACGTTTAAAATTAAAGGATCGCATACATACTGCCAGAGATCCCACATGTACTGCTTTTCTGGAAAAAGTCGCAAAATACAGAGACAGTACAAATTACAGTAACCACTGAGAAACCAAGCCATTTTTAGTGTAGACAAAAAAACTTCGTCACAAAATAATCTCTGTATAATACACCAAAACGTGCAATCGATCGGAAATAGCATTGAACCTATAAAAGAGCTCCTTAAGGATAATCAGGAGTGCTTCTGTTTGTGTATTACAGAACACTGGAAAACCCAAGAGCAGTTATCTAAATTGGGAATCAAAAATTAGCGTCATGCTTTTGCAGAGAAAAAGGTCTTCATGGCGGTAATCCACTGTACGTTAAAAAAAAAACAATAAACTATAAAACATTTAAAAATATAAACAGTCTGTCTGTGCAATACGAATGTGAGTGTGCCGCTGTTGAATGCTTAGTTAATGGTAAAAAAGTTATTATTTTATCTGTGTACAGGGTGCCACAGATTCGAGTGCATGCATGGGGATCTCGGAAACCGTAACAGATACGAAGTCAGTTAAATTATGGCAAAGTTGTGTATTTGCGTAACTAACCATGTTCACTTTAGAAAGTTGCAAAATTCCGAGTACGTCCGGAGATATCCGGAAAAAACCGAAATTTGCTGATTTCGTTTTTAGTTTTTTCTGACGTTATTTAAAGAGATATGGAAAAACAAAAGACACTTTTTCATGGCCACTTTTTAAGCTTTACAAAACAGCGTCGAGAGATTTTCCGTACGACGTTTCGTTTTCGTTAAAACATCATCAACTTTATTTTTTTAAATCCGGCACTCAATTGTTTATTGCATTTTTTTGAAGCAGTTATAATCCCAATTAAAATGATGTATAACACTTAATATTTTTCTGTTAAATAAATATATTTTCCATAAGAGACAATGAGTTAGACAAGGAACGCACATCATTTCTTATTGGGGCGTTCCATATTTGTCAATAAATATTAAGTGTTATACATTTTTGGAATTGAGATAATAAGGGGTTTAAAAAAATTAAATAAAAAAACAGGTCCGTATTTAAAAAAATTAAGTTGATTATGGTTTAACGAAAACAAAACGTCGTACGGAAAATCTCTCAACCCTGTTTTGTAGAGCTTAAGAAGTGGCCATGAGAAAGTGTCTTTTGTTTTTCCATATCTCTTTAAATAATGTCAGAAAAAAATAAAAACTAAATAAGCAAATTTCGTTTTTTTTCCGGATATCTCCGGAAGTACTCGGAATTTTGCAACTTTCTAAAGTGAACATGGTTAGTTACGCAAATACACAACTTTGCCATAATTTAACCGACTTCGTATCTCTTACGGTTTCCGAGATTCCCATGCATGCATTTGAATCTGTGGCACCCTGTATAGACCGCCCCTAGGCAACAGAGAATTGTTCTATGAAAAACTGAAAAATAGGTTATCTAAAGTTAGTAATGATGCCCTAATATTAATTGCGGGAGATTTTAATATCGAAATGCTTAAGGATAATGTACATAAAAATCATTTATTTTTACTTTTAAATTTTTATAATATAAGGGGAATAGTTTTTTAAAATACTAGAATTACTCATTTGTCTAGTAGCTCTTTGAATAACATTTTCACCAATCTAAAAAGCCAGTATGAAACTAATGTTGTTGAAACACATATTTCTGATCATATGGCACATTTCTTATTTTTTAATATAAACCCAAGATTGACTTCATTCATAAAAGGTTTTTTACAGACGAAAATAAAAGCCTCTTTTTGAGAGCGTTGAGGGAGCAGGATTGGGAAAATGTTTTCCAGACAAATAAACTAAATGTTAATTTACAATGGGATACATTTATTTCTACTTACATAAGAATTTTTAATCAATGCTTTCCTAGGATAATGACATATAAAAACAAACCAAAACTTATAAAGAGTGAAAATATTATAAGGTGCAAACAAAGGTTGGATACATTGCTGATATTATCCAGAAATAATAACATATTTAAACCTATTTATAATGAAACTATAAAACAATATGACATGCTTATAAGAGAAGAAAAGGCAAACATTGTGAAAATAAGGTAAAATCATCGGATAATAAAAATAAATGTTTGTGGGCTATTTGTAACGAAATTAATTAAGGTAAATTTAAGAATAATGAGACAAATTTTGCTAAAAATCCTCAGAAGTTAGTAAATTATTTTAACTCTAATTTGTTAAATATAATTCCAAAAATAATGGAAAACAATACAACAGCACCTTTTAATTGTAATATTCCAGATAATAATCAGTCAATGTATTTAGTACCTATAACTACTAAAGAATTATTAGATATGACACAAAAATTAAAAAACAAATATAGTAGCGGTGATGATGAAATTCCTACAAGCATTGTAAAACTATCAATTGTCGAGACTATTGATATTCTGAGAGATACATAATTAATAACTCAATGAAATTTGGGATTTTTCCTATGCAGCTTAAACTAGCAAAAATTATACCACTTCATAAAAAAGGATGTCCAAAGGACCTCAATAATCTTAGACCAATTAGTATCCCTCCCAGTTTTTCAAAATTATTTGAACTAGCTATGTGCTTTCGATTAGTACATTTTATGAATAAGTGTCAGCTATGGTCGGATACACAGCGGGCATACTTGGGAGGTGGTAGATCAACTTTATCTGCCATTTTTCAGTTTACAAAAGCTATTTTAGATGAGTTTGAAAACAAAAACCTAGCCTTAGGTATCTTTTTAGATTTAAGCAAAGCATATGATTGCATAGATAGGAATTTGCTATTGTATAAATTAAATAGGTATGGTATTAGGGGTAATGCTCATGAATGAATAAAGTCATACTTTTCAGAGAGAACACATAGGGTAGTGGTGCAGTTCAATAATAAAGAAATTAAGTCAAATATAGAGAAAAACAGTATTGGTATAGCCCAGGGCAGTATTCTTGGACCTATATTATTTGTAATTTTGTTAAGGGTGGGTTAACAACAAACTGTGCTGATGACACAAATCTCCTGGTTTCCGGATCAAATATACAAAAACTTGTTCAAAATGCAGAATCAGCTTTTAACATTACAAGTAACTGGTTTTCACAAAATAAATTATTGTTAAATAGTGATAAAAAAGCTACTTTTATTCCGAATCAAACAAACCAAAGTAGAAAAACCAGAAAATATTACTTTATGTGGAAAAAAAATACATGAGATGAAAACACTAAGTTTTTAGGGATAACTATAGAAGAATTTTTGTCACGGAGCAGTCATATAAACAGTCTATGTCTAAAACTAAGTAGTATAGGTTATGGGAAAAAAGTTGTATCCAACTACATTAATTTAAACACATTAAAAATTCTATACCATGCAAAATTTGAATCTGTACTGAGATATGGAATACTGTTGTGATTAAGTAGCTCAGAGCTACAGAGAGTTTTTGTTATTCAAAAAAAGAACAATAAAAACAATTAAAAAAATGAATTTCTTGAACTCTTGTAGAGGAATATTTAAAAAGTTAAATGTATTGACAGTATATGCTGTTTATATCTTTAAGTGTCTAATGTTTGTGTTTAAAAATAGAGATAACTCTGAATCTGTAAATATAACTAATACAAGGCAAATAACTTGATTTATCCATGACATCGGCTAACTATTACAAAAAAAAGTCCTTAGTATATGTGTATCAAGCTGTTTAATAGTCTACCATATAAGATGACGTCTATTAATAGTGTGTCAAAGTGGAAAAAGACATTAAAAAAAGTGTTATTAGAGACTGAACCATATAGCCTAAAAGACTTTTTAGATAAGGAATGGTAGCCGAAGGGCTACCTTATTGACTTCATTTTATTTTTTGATAACCTGTTAATTATAATTTGAAATAAAGAAGTATTATTATTATTAATAACTATTTCATGGTCTATATCATAGGTCCTCCTCAGATATTTCAAGATCATTAGCATTTTCGCAATTTACTGTTAGGCACTATTTACAAAAAATATAAACTTTAATAGCAAATTTCCTGCCCCCAAAATTTGTTTGACAACCTTCTGAACATATACAAGTTATTTGGCTAGCTAGTAGGAATAGATATAAGGCCATTTTTCGTAGACTTTTAACCTTATTCTAGTGAATTTAATTTAATTCTTTTCAATTGCTGTATTTAAAAATAATAATTAATAAACTATGTTTTTATTATTAAAATATTGTTATAAAATAACCTTTTTCAAATACAACTACTTTTTGTTTACAAAAATAAAAATAAGATGATATAAAAAAATGGCAAAAACTAACGATAAGATGTAAAATTCATAAAATCATCACTCTGCCATATGTTAATGAAAATACTTCTAGCTACGCTCATTTTAATGGATTTCACGTCAGCTTTCTTTTCTCTGAAGAAATGCCTATACCTATGTTGTCTCAGAAAGAAGTTGTGAACAAAAATCTAAAAAATGAAAAACAAATTATTTATTTAATATTTTAGTTGGTTTCATTTGTTGTATGTCCTAGCGAGGTAAACTTGGTGTTGGCCCTCACTGCAAGCACTTGTTTTAATTGTTACTTAATTGGACAAGGCACGCGAAAGCTTAAACTACCTCATATAAAGTGGCACGTGTTGTCGCTGCTTTTTCACAAACCTGTCCCCACTTTGCGCGGCAAGAACAACGAACTGTCTTTGCTGCGACTAAACAGAACGTCAAAATTTGGCTCGTTTCGAACTTGATTTGATCGTAGCAGTGTTTCCTGCACCGGTTTGGTATCCACTTTTCGCAGAAACGATAACGAACACGCCGCGCGCCATTGCTTCGCAAAATGGATACGCGCCTTTTATTTTAATTATTTAGTTTGAAAATATAGAAGTGAAACTGTAGTCACCACTTTTTTTTTGATTATGAAGATAGAATACAAAGCTTATTGTCTTATTTATTTATATTAATATGTACTATCACAAAGTAATCCAGTATATAGAAACCAGAGGTGTCGGTAACTGAATTAAAATAATGAATTAAAATAATTACTTAAAAACCTTCGTATTCAATTAATAGGATTTAGTAATTGAATTACTTTCAATTCCCAAGTAATTCAATTACTAAAAGGTAATTGTATTGCTTAAAAATTGATTCAATTATCTATCAATTAATAGGATAATGTTATCGTTTGAATCCGGCAGAACACCGCCTTCGGTATTTAGTATTTTCGATTTTCCACCACCATTTTTTATATATTTTTTTGAATCCCAGTAGTAATTCAATTACTTAGAAAGTAATTTGATTACTTATAAAATATTTTATTTGTTTAGTATTTGTAATTGCTTAAAAATTGATTCAATTACCTAGTTTTAGTAATTGAATTACTACAAGCAGTCTAGTAATTGGTAATCGTAATTTACTCTTTATGGAAAAACTGCCGGAATTTTTGGCAATAAGCCAGAATAATTAAATAAGTTAAGCACAAAAGGAGCCTCTTGAAACACGGCGGGCGCCTTTGAATCCGACGAACGCCGCCTTGCACCATATACATGCTACAGCCTATTTATATATTTTTATATATATATATATATATATATATATATATATATATATATATATATATATATATATATAGATTGATGCGTCATTTTTGTTTATCTTTGTTTTACCACCACCATTTTTGAAAAAAATGGGTGTCTGATATATTTTTTGTGGAAAAATCTGTTCAAAAACATTGGTATTGTTGGTATTTCCGGTAAAAAATGGATAAATACCTAATAACAAACGAGCGAATTTTATTTTAGGAAAAGGAACAAGTCATTTAATGTTGAACTTGAGTGGCAGATGCTACGAAAGCAGTTAGCAAATATAATGATGAAGTGCGCGTATGATGCATATTAGTATAAATATTTTATTTGTTTACGCCAAGTGTATTGGCAACAATGTTTAATATATGAATATTTTGTAATTTAAATAAAGTTATTGCTAAAATAGAAATATTCTTGCCAATTACTTTTAGTTTTAATTGGTAAGGTTTTACTGAAGTTTCAATTACTTTTAACAAGATGATACAAGCACTCGGATAGTAATTGGTAATCGTAATTTACTACTACTTAGAAAGAGTAATTGGTAATTAGTAACAATTGGCCCTTTAAATACTTTTTATAATGAAAAAGTAACTCCTCCCGAGTCCTACCGCCTGACGAGTCAACTTTGATAGGAACAATAGGTGAATTAAGCTAGGTTGTAAGTTAGGTTATTGTTTTGGTTAAAAAAAACGCGTTTCAAGTAAAGAAACGCAAAGCAAGCTACAAGAATTCAAAAGGATGGTTAGGAATAATTTCTCTTTTTGCAAATATTATTGTGGTTTTTTTAGAAGCTCATAATGTTGCTGCAGTGAATTTCTGAACATTTCCTTCAGTTTTAATAGATAGGTTTTGAACAACTCTATATATTAAGTTTTTTTTTTTTTTTTTTTTTTTTTTTTTTTTTTTGCTGTAAAGCCATTCAGCCAGTAGCATCTTATATACATGCTACAGATGGTAAATGCAAGTAACAAATAAAACACACTACCATTATATATATATATATATATATATATATATATATATATATATATATATATATATATATATATATATGGACAATATTACCATTCTGGTTTATTAGAAGAAATCCCGGAAAATCTTGGACAAAGCAGAGACTGATCAAATTCTTGGATGAAATAAATAAAACAAACCTTGTTTGGCCTTTAGGACATTTTGCAGCTGCCACCATATTATATTCAGGAGGGCAGGAAGGGATAGTTCTTGTAAACACACTGCACCGGCAACATTGATTAAACACACTGAATAACATCACTCCGTGTTTATGTGAGACTGCACTTTTGTGTGCTTGCAAATCATGATCTCATTATAAATCACTAATTCTTTATTGTTAAAAATTATTTTTAAAGCCAAAAAACTATTTTTATTTATTATTTGAAGTGACAGACAATTATATGTCATTCCCTTTAGATGCTCAATTCAATTGCTGTTGATCAAGTCAGTTTACAAAACGTGTTATTGAATAATACAAAGTACTAGAAAGAGATAAAATGACATTGAAGTGCGGGAGCCGCCGCGTAAAACACCTGATCTAGCCGGGAGATAATCCTGTTTTATTACATGAAATACAGCAGCTGTCCAAAGGAAATCAACCTTGTTGCCAGTGCAATCGGATCTTGGAACTGTCATATGAATAAAAATGTTTATATTTAAATACGACCTGGATAACGTTACAAATGACCTATTTTAATACAAAATATATATATATATATATATATATATATATATATATATATATATATATATATATATATATATATATATATATATATATATATATATATATATATATATATATATATATATTTCTATAGAAATAAATAAAACAAACCTTGTTTGGCAATAATTTTGATTTGTAAACACACACCGGCAACATTTCAACTGAATAATTTCCTCGTTCTTATAAATCACTAATTCTTTATTGATTTTCCATTTTTTATTTAGATGTGGCAGACAATTTGTTAATATTCAATGCTACAATTGCTACTAGAAGATAAAATGACTTCAGGAGTAATACAACAGCAGCTAAATCATTGTTGCCAGTGCAATGGTTAAGCCATGGAAGTGTTATGTTAAAACTGGCAATTTGTTTACGTTTTCCAAACAAAACAAAAACAGAAGAATGTATTTTTTCCTAATTTTAGCCATTTTACCCTTATATCTGGTTAAGCCCATGGAACTGTTATGTTAAAACAGAAGAATGTATTTTTTTTCTAATTTTAGCCATTTTACCCTTCTAATAAAGTAAAAAAAAGTTTGTTAACATACAAATTTTCAAAAATGGTTTTGGCCATTTTAAGCAAAGCCATAATTGACCAAATTCGAAACCTTAAACCACTCGGTAGTTCATTTACCTGCAGGAAACATAAACTTACTTACCTTTAATTAAATCAGGAACTTTATCTAAGGCTAGATGAATTCTGACTGGAATTTCAGGATTAGGTATGTCCGCCCTTTTACATTTTATCCTTTTTAGATGTTCCGTCACTTGCTTTTTACTATAGAGTAATGCCATATCACTGCCGTGATCTAAAGCATACTGAGTAAACTCAATGCAATGATCGGTCATTTTTGATAGCTGCTCAAGCGCAAGTTTCTTTTCCTGTAAGGTTTTTTGTTTAGAGTCGCAAACTTCACTTAACTTTCCAACTAACTGCTTGCCACGGGTGCTGATGGTTTGTGTTAACCTAAAATAAATCGTGTGTGATTAACCTGACATATCTTGAATAATGTAATTTTTTAGTTTTAAGATGCTTTGTCCAAGTTGACTGTATTTTACTTAGAAAAATGGAAAAAATTTAAAGTTTGCAGGAGTTAATATGGTTACGCTGCTGCATTAACTTGAAGAGAAAAGTCGGCAATATCACGATGTTGAAAATGTTAAAAGAATATCATTAAGATATTTTTAAATAAATTAAAAACAAGGTCACTTTTTTATAGTTTATTTTGATTTCTGGGAATATCAACTTAAGAGAAAAATTATTTGGCTTTTCTCCAGAATAAATATTTTTATTATGGAGAGCTAGTCTGCTCTCGCAATAATAGTAACAAAAAACATGAAAAGACATAAAAAGGTTTAATTCTTTATAAAATTGATTTGTTTTAAGTACTATAATAAAATAATTATTTTTATGAAATTATATAAAAATGGAAAATAAACTTACTTGAAAACATTGGCAACCTGTTATAAGATACATATGTTATTTCAAATTTATTGGTTATTGATGGACGGATGTAGCACATAAATTATTTGATTATATTACTTAAAACAGATAAGAAACTAAAAAATTGTGTTTTGTTAACTGACATTAACTTCTGACATGAGTTTTTTAAAAAATAGTTACTGGTAAAGGTACACGTGTAGGTACCTTTAATATTTAAAAAAATGGTAATTGTTTACAAAACGGTTTTCTGCTATTTTTGGATTAAATGGCAAAATTTTTATATAGTCGTATTCTAGTGTCCTCAAGGATTGCAAATATACAAGCGCAGAAGAGAAATTATGTGTTTTAATATTTTTTATTTCGATTTTAGAATTTAAAATAACCATTGATTTCTTCATATAATGCGAAAACTCCCCCTTATGACAAGAAACAGCAAGAAATTATTTTTAAGGTTAACCGTGCAGTGTTGCCAAATAGGGGTCTTTTCCCCGCATTTATTACATGTCTGAAATATAATTGGGTAAAATAAAAAGCCGCTTTGCTAACCAGAACTAACCATGACCGACCTTTTAGACAAATTCAAAAACTCTTACTAGTCGGTCATGGTTAGTTCTGGTTAGCAAAGCAGCTTTTTATTTACCCCAAATATATTTCAGACAGAATGTCAAAAAATTTGATGGCTCAAATTGATTCAATCTGGCAGCACTGTGAACCCCTAAGATTGTTTTTTCCTAAAATTTAAAAAAATACACTATTTTTTGTTTGTGCGCACGTAAATTCTAATTCCTAATAAATAACAGAAGATGTGTATACCAAAAATTAACCATTTAATAATAAAATAGCAGAAAACCGTTTTGTAAACAATTACCAAAAAAATATGTATAAAAAAAAAGAGTAAATAAAACTTTTAGCCATATAGATAGGTTTTTTATAGTTTATTTTGATTTATGGGAGTATGAAATTAAAAGAAAAATTATTTGGCTTTTCTCCAGAATACAGATATTTATATATTATTTTTAAAAATTATACTTTTTTTAGAGATTATTATGGAGAGCTAGTCTGCTCTCGCAATAATAGTAACAAAAAATATGAAAAGACATAAAAAGGTTTAATTCTTTATAAAATTGAATTGTTTTAAGTACTATAATAAAATAATAATTTTTATGAAATTATATAAAAATGGAAAATATACTTCTTGAAAACATTGGCAACGCATTATAAGATATATATGTTATTTCAAACTTATTGGTTATCGACGGACGGGTGTAGCACATAAATTATTTGATTATATTACTTAAAACAGATAAGAAACTAAAAAATTGTGTTTTATTAACTGACATTGACTTCTGACATAACTTTTTAAAAAAATAGTTACTGGTAAAGGTACACGTGTAGGTACCTTTAATATTTAAAAAATATGTATAAAAAAGTAAATAAAACTTTTAGCCATATAGATAGGTTTTTATAGTTTATTTTGATTTCTGGGAATATCAACTTAAAAGAAAAATTATTTGGCTTTTCTCCAGAATAAAGATTTTTATATATTATTTTAAAAAATTATACTTTTTTTTTTTTTTTTTTTTAATTATGGAGAGCTAGTCTGCTCTCGCAATAATAGTAACAAAAAACATGAAAAGACATAAAAAGGTTTAATTCTTTATAAAATTGATTTGTTTTAAGTACTATAATAAAATAATTATTTTTATGAAATTATATAAAAATGGAAAATAAACTTATTTGAAAACATTGGCAACCCGTTATAAGATACATATGTTATTTCAAATTTATTGGTTATTGACGGACGGATGTAGCACATAAATTATTTGATTATATTACTTAAAACAGATAAGAAACTAAAAAATTTTGTTTTGTTAACTGACATTAACTTCTGAAATGACTTTTTTAAAAAATAGTTACTGGTAAAGGTACACGTGTAGGTACCTTTAATATTTAAAAAATATGTATAAAAAAAAGTAAATAAAACTTTTAGCCATATAGATAGGTTTTTTATAGTTTATTTTGATTTCTGGGAGTATCAAATTAAAAGAAACATTATTTGGCTTTTCTCCAGAATAAAGATATTTATATATTATTTTTAAAAATTATACTTTTTTTAGAGATTATTATGGAGAGCTAGTCTGCTCTCGCAATAATAGTAACAAAAAAAAACATGAAAAGACATAAAAAGGTTTAATTCTTTATAAAATTGATTTGTTTTAAGTACTATAATAAAATAATTATTTTTATGAAATTATATAAAAATGGAAAATAAACTTACTTGAAAACATTGGCAACCCGTTATAAGATACATATGTTATTTCAAATTTATTGGTTATTGACGGACGGATGTAGCACATAAATTATTTGATTATATTACTTAAAACAGATAAGAAACTAAAAAATTGTGTTTTGTTAACTGACATTAACTTCTGACATGACTTTTTTAAAAAACAGTTACTGGTAAAGGTACACGTGTAGGTACCTTTAATATTTAAAAAAATATGTATATAAAAAAAAGTAAATAAAACTTTTAGCCATATAGATAGGTTTTTTATAGTTTATTTTGATTTCTGGGAGTATCAAATTAAAAGAAAAATTATTTGGCTTTTCTCCAGAATAAAGATATTTATATATTATTTTTAAAAATTATACTTTTTTTAGAGATTATTATGGAGAGCTAGTCTGCTCTCGCAATAATAGTAACAAAAAATATGAAAAGACATAAAAAGGTTTAATTCTTTATAAAATTGAATTGTTTTAAGTACTATAATAAAATAATAATTATTATGAAATTATATAAAAATGGAAAATATACTTACTTGAAAACATTGGCGACGCGTTATAAGATATATATGTTATTTCAAACTTATTGGTTATCGACGGACGGGTGTAGCACATAAATTATTTGATTATATTACTTAAAACAGATAAGAAAAGCCAAATAATTTTTCTTTTAATTTGATACTCCCAGAAATCAAAATAAACTATAAAAAACCTATCTATATGGCTAAAAGTTTTATTTACTTTTTTTTTAATACATATTTTTTTAAATATTAAAGGTACCTACACGTGTACCTTTACCAGTAACTATTTTTTAAAAAAGTCATGTCAGAAGTTAATGTCAGTTAACAAAACACAATTTTTTAGTTTCTTATCTGTTTTAAGTAATATAATCGGTAATTTTTTACTTACCGGGCCCACGGCCGATTTTATTGAAATTTTGTATACTGGGGTTTTTTGGGGCGCTGATCACGAATCTGAAATCAAATTTTGTCGGACACTTTTAGTTTTTGAGTTATAACGCCCCACTCGGACCTAACCTCAAAACTGTACAAACTTTTTTAAAATTCCTCCTTCTTAAAACTAACTACAGCCAAAATGGAAGATTTTATGGAAATACACTTATTATTTTATAAGATAAATTCAATTTCACCTTTATTTAACAAATATTTTTAATAAAAAAAAGAACAACAAAAATATTATTTTTAATCTTAAAAATGTCAACAAAATTGTCTAGTGATTTGAGAGTTTTATGTTGGTACGCCAGACACTCGCGAAACAATTAAATGGCCTACTTTATAAATTTAAATTATTTTTATTTTTCGGGATTTAAATTTGAAAAGGAAGCCATTCAATTGTTTCTTGGTTGCCTGGCGTACTAACAAAACTGTCTAAAATCACTAGACAATTTTGTTGACTTTTTAAAAGTAAAAATAACATTTTTGTTGTGCTATTTTTTATTAAAAATATTTGTTAAATGAAGGTGAAATCAAATTTATCTTATAAAATAATAGGTGTATTTCCATAAAATCTTCAATTTTGGCTGTAATCAGTTTTAAGAAGGAGGAATTTTAGGAAAGTTTGTACAATTTTGAGGTTAGGTCCGAGTGGGGCGTTATATCATAAAAACTAAAAGTGTCCGACAAAATTTGACTTCAGATTCGTGATCAGCGACCCAAAAAACCCCAGTATACAAAATTTCAATAAAATCGGCCGTGGGCCCGGTAAGTAAAAAATTACTATATAATCAAATAATTTCTGTGCTACATCCGTCCGTCAAAAACCAATAAATTTGAAATAACATATGTATCTTATAACGGGTTGCCAATGTTTTCAAGTAAGTTTATTTTCCATTTTTATATAATTTCATAAAAATAATTATTTTATTATAGTACTTAAAACAAATCAATTTTATAAAGAATTAAACCTTTTTATGTATTTTCATGTTTTTTGTTACTATTATTGCGAGAGCAGACTAGCTCTCCATAAAAAAAAAAAAGTATAATTTTTAAAAATAATATATAAAAATCTTTATTCTGGAGAAAAGCCAAATAATTTTTCTTTTAAGGTCACTTTTCTTACATTCCAAAAATTTTAATGGAAAATATATTTAATTTTTGGTAAGAAATAATTTAAAATGGACAGACAAACATTGCCTTACACAGTAATGAAAATGTATACATTTCTTTAGTTGTTTCTATACTTACTTTACAACAAGTTGAGTGATTTCCTTGACCAAAGCTTGTTTTTTTTCAGTTATCAAATTTTGTCTATCATCAATAACTTTCATTGCACTAGTAAGCAAGGCTCTTTTATATCTGCAATATAAATGTGTAAATAAAGATATGTACTAATTGTAGCAATAGAGCAGGATTAAAAATAAGCAGATTATTTAGGCCCAGACAAACTTAATTATAATGATTGACATACCCAACATCCTTCAGCATATCAGCAATATATTTTTTTGCTTCTGACGCAATTTCATTTGTAAATTTGTACTTGTGTTCCCTATGTTCAATTAATTGACAATCTCTACAAGTTAATTTGTCACATGTTTCACAGAAAAGTGATAACTTTTCATGAGGATGGTTAGAACAGAACAGATTTGTGGAAGAACCATTGGCTACAGTATTTAGTTCGCTTAAGCCTTCTTCTTTTGATTTAATTGTGTGGTCCTTTGTTATTTTTAACCTAAAAAAAAGTTTTAAATAAAGCATTTCTAATGCCTTTGTTAAGTATAAATTAATAATAATATATAGTGAATATAAATTGAGTAAAATACACTAGATGCTAGTTTTGTGGAAGTTAAGATAGATCAAATAAAATTTTGCATACCAAAAAACATGAAATATCATATTAGATCATAAAGTTTTAAATTTAGTATTTGCTTTGGTCACGATTTAAATGGGAGATAGTGAAGCTCAAAACAAATCAAAAAGTTTATATGACATATGTGTCAAAACTTTACAGATTTTTGTCTTAATGATGTCAAAGTTAGAACTTAAGAAGAAATTATTTCTAAAAATCTTAACAATTGGAAACTTTCGTCTTAATCGCTTATCAGTAGATTAATGTGTTAATAAAATAAACTAAGTTTTAAATTTTTTAATCTACAAAAAAAATCCCCCAGTTAAAAAGTTAAAAAACAATTGGCAACAGAGCTACCCACAAGCCTTGTGTGTGAAGTAAAGTCACTTGTATATTGGGCTCACCGGCCCGGCGGCCATATTTTTTTTTTGTTTTTAAATCGGGAAAATATGCCGATATGTTTTAAATTTACGACAACCGTAGTGCAAATGTACGAAAGCTTTTTAAAAACGGAATGAATGCAACCGAAAAATCTTATTCTCCAAGCAAAATAAAAAAGTGCTGTTTTAAAACATAATAATTTGTGTTCTTAAAATGGATATTAAGCCTAATCTTTTGGTAAGCACAACTATTTTTGATAAATTACAAATAAAATCCAAACAATAATTATTTATTGTCTTTGACTTAAATTGAATTCCAAATTAAATATCAAAATATATTGCAAGAAGTCATTTTTATTATTTGTATGTAAATGAACACCTCCCTAAAAAAGGTGTAAATATGCAAAACCTCGCAAAAAACGTTCGACTCGTTCCGATGAAACGGGCGCGGTGTTGCCAACATTTTTAAACTTTGAAAGGCCATATTTCAAAAACAATGAACTTTCGACCCATATGTTCTTGGCATTTTCAACTTGTTTTGAGCTCCACTATCGCCCATTGAAATCGTGAGCATCATACTTTTTACACCCTGTATAAGAATTATTTTTTATCAGATGATAAGTGTCTACCAGATCTACCATTAAAATTAAAAAAAAAAAAACACCAAAAGACTAACTTTTATGTTGTTTAGTAAGGAAATGTGTGTATATGATAATATGATTAAATTTTTTGTAGTAGAATCGACTTTAAAATTTTTATAGATTAAATAAATTTTTTATCACAGAGATAAAAATTTATAAACTTTACCTATTTTAAAAATTAAATGTTTTAAAAAAAAATGTTTCAAATATTACTGGGTGAAATAAATGTTTCTAAAATGAAAAATTGTATGAGTTTAAATAAGTTCGAGTTACGAAATAATAAAATTTAAAAAATCTGTCATTACTGAAACTCCTAACAAGGCGGTTTCCTTACCTCTGATGGGCTTGAACACAATTATCACAAATAAATTCAGAACAATCAGCGCAATAGCTAGAAGCTAAGGCTTCGTCACTGCAGCTACTGCATTTAAGATCCGTTTTGGAGGTATTGTTTTCTTCGGTATTTGCCAATTCAAGCAGGAACTGGTTTTCAATGATGCGTGATGAATCGCACTGGATATTGCAGGTAGGACAAGTAACTTGATGTGCTTAAAAATATTTATAATTATGATATTTTCTTTGGTATTGGAAATACATTGTTTTAAAGAGTAAGAAATAAAGACAAAAACCATCTTAATTACAAAAAAAATATTTTTAAATACAAATATTTATGAAATGTCTGTATTTGGTTCTTGGTCAAGTGTAATATACCTGCTCTTATAATACAAACATTCAAAACACAAAAGGATAGGGTACAGGGTCTTTGATTATATTAACGTGGCATCTGAAGCCTTTATTTTTAAAATTAGAAAAAATGTTGTACATAAAACTTGTAGTTTTTTCCCATATTATCTTTTGAAATATCAGTAAAAAATATTGCATTAAAAAAATGGAAAAACATAGGCAACTTTAACTTTTTTACCCCGTATATTATGTGTTACAACGAAAGATTTATTTATTCTGATTTCAAACGTATATACATTGATGATATTTGGGTAAACCATTTTTGAGATATTTTAGCTTAAATTATAAATAAATTGTAAAAAAGTTTTATATTAGCATCAAGAAAGCCAAGGAAACAATAAAATTTTAATGTTGCTGAATTGCAAAGAGTTTGGTGAGGGTTTTCTCTGGACCAATAATGTTTATTTTTCCAATTAAGCATTCCTGCTATAGTGAAGGACAAACTTAGCTATTTCCAATGCATACTCAGGTCGGTCCTCATGTTTTGTTAAGAAAGATTCTAAACAGACATAAATTTATAAGGATGAAATTTGTAAAATTTTAAGGTTGAATAAATTTTATAATCTGTTTTATTAAGTCCAGATGCCGCATCTGGGATTGTTTTTTCAGGATTTTCTAATATTATTAAAAGTAGTGAGGGATAGCCCAGTAGAAAAAGTATAATAATTATCCTGGAAAAAAACAAATCTTCGTTTTCATTTCGTGCTAAAGTAACTTTCTTTATTTTTAAGTTTTTCCGGTCACTAAACTTTTTTACTCTGTATTTAATAGTGTCTAAAATTGGTAAGGATATTATAAAAGTAATATTCCCTTTGCACTGTTATCACATTATTATTGTTGCCCATAGAAAAGGACAATAGCGATTTTTTGTTTTTTGCTAAATAGCCCGTCGACAGGAAAGCCATATAAATTATTCTTAATAGTTAAAATGATTAACTTAAACTTTTTACCATATTCAGATGTCAAATTTATTATAAAAAAAAATTTTATTTTTTTCATGGCTTTCTTGATACTAATATTATTTTTTTTAAATTTACTTATAATTTAAGCTAAAATATCTCAAAAAGGGTTTACCCAAATATCATCAATGTATATATTTGAAATCAGAAGAAAAATATCTTTCATTGTAGCACATAATATACAGGGTGATCTATTTAAAAAAGTTAAAGTTGCCTATATTTTTCCATTTTTCTAAGGCGTTATTTTATTACTGATAATTTCAGAAGAAAGTATGGAAAAAACCTACAATTTCTATATAAAACATTTCTTTCTATCTTCAAAAATAAAGGCTCCAGATGCCACGTAAATATAATCAAAGACCCTGTACATCAATGGTGCTTTTAAGAGTCTCACTTCTGCTTTTACAAAGATACGGGACGGCAGTAAAAAAAAGCAGAACTTTTAGATCGGCAGTTGGGGACGTCATAAAAGCACCCCGTGATGCACAGGCATGTGAACATAGTAAATAAAGATTTAAACATAATCAGATTTCTATGTACAGGGTTTTCCGTGATAATTGCGCACCTTTTCTAAAATCTTTATTTTTATAGATAGAAATAAATAGTTTATATGAAAGTTGCAGGATTTTTCATGAAGATTTTCATGGTGTAAGATAGAAAACAAATGATGATCGGAAAATTAACAAATCACTATCAACTTCTCGTTATTTTAAATGGAACACCCTGTATATGATTGAAAATTCAAATTCTGCTAATCTTCCTCTTTTTCAAATATATATAACTTATCTATGTTCGGATAAACGAAGTTGCAAGTTATTTGAATTTAAAATCTGTTCTTATAAGCCATAGTTAGCCATGGATTAGGGTTCACCTCGAATTCTCGGTTTGAGAATTCCCGGGAAATCGTTGGGCTTGTTCCCGGGAAATCAAGCTCGAGAAAACTCGAGAACTCGAGAAATCATATTTGAGTCTATGAAATTATAAAATAAAACTATTTGCGTTTGCCGTTTGTTTAAAACGCGCGGCAGCGGAGCGGCACGGACCAAAGGGCAGTGGTACCCTGATCTCGACGCCCGCGCGCGGCTAGCGCTCTGGCGGCGTCGTTTTATACATGATACAATACAGTAGGTAATACACACACGTTCATTCGTGTTTCTACTCTAGCTGAGTTCAGACGGTTTGCAAAGTTATCCTGAGAGCTGGCACCACCTTTTTGGGTAGGTATTTGAGGCAAGCTGAAAACTTGTCATATACTTCCTATTAAACCCCAACACGAAACTGCAGACCTGGCTGGTGAGTAGCGAGGCTAAATCAGCTCCTTGATTTTTAAAAAATATTTTTTTTCCAAAATGTATTTGAGGCAATATGCAATTTTATATATTGTAGTCTGATTGTTGATTTTTACTTAAACCATTTTTAGCAGAAATTCACAATTTTTTTATTTTTTACCCGAAATTCCGACTAGAAACCTCATGGCTATAGTTGGCTAGTAACGCGGCAAGAACGCAAACAGCTGCCGATAAACGTTTTCTCTTACACTACAGCAGCTTGTCTATAGCTACTCAGTCGCATCTATACATCATTTTTTAGATCACCAGGCATATGGAAAGTCCCACCAAAATGATCTGTCTTTTTAAGAATCTTTTTTTTAGTTAAAAATAACACCCTATTAAAATTTCAAGTTGCCTCAAATACATTTTTTTATATTTTTTGCAAAACATTTTTGCACGCGCCTGGCAAGGTTAAAACTCCGACAATATCGTCTGACGGATTTTTTTAAAATTCTTTAAACCATTCAACTACAACATATAAAAATTGCATATTGCCTCAAATAAATTTTTGGATTTTTTTTTTAAATTTAGGGGTTGATTTAGCCCCCGCTACTCACCAGCCCGGTCTGCAGTTCCGCTGGGGCTTAATAGGAGAAGTATATGATAAGTTTTCAGCTTGCCTCAAATAGCTACCCAAAAAATTGCTGCCAGCTCGGGTTAAGTGTAGCACAATTTGTAAATTTCTCGACAACCCGAGAAGACCCGAGAAATTAGCCTCGAGAATTCTCGAGACCCGGTGAAATTGATAAGCTCGAGAAATCATGAACCCTACCATGGATACAACCCAAAAATTGACTTCTGTCAAATATTTATATTTTTGTTTGGTTTCCAAGACGAACCATGGCTAACGCGACTTAACTTTGCCAAACTTTAAAGTACAGTGCCTAAAATAAAAAAGAAATTGTTATGAAATTTACAATTTTTATAGCAGGTCATTAAACATTTACTACCGATTTTTGTTACTATTGTAATTACAAAGTTTTCAAATCAAAACAGTGTTTCTCAAATGGGTTTGAGAACTGAAAGCAATTTAAAAAGTTCTTAGGTAGGGTAGTTTTGAATCTTCTAGTGGTTCTTAATGGTGCTAACATTAAATAAAATAAATTTAAAAAAAAACATTAAATTAAATAAATACAAAACTTTTTACTTCTTTGATGAGCTTAAATGACTAAATTTAGATTATATTTAATAGTATAATTTGTATTATTTTCCATAGATACAAAACTGTTTAATTTTCCTTTTAACCTAAATTAAGCCTTCCATTTTCTAAAAAGATCAGAACATGAATAACTAAAGTGAATTCCAGCAATATTTTTGACTACATTTTCTAACTTCAAATACTTTTAATCAAGACAGATGATCCATTCCAAAACAAGTCATATTTTGAATGTAAAATGGAGCAAAGTAATAGGATAAAACAGTTGCTAGTTTATGCATAATTCAGTTAGTTGGCAATTAAAATTTAAAGAGTTTAATAATAATTAATTTAATTTAATATAAATACCAAAAACTTTTGTCTCAGTAGCTCTATGACAAATTAGCTCTCATTAATCAGATATGTAGCTGGTGTCAAGTAGTATTTTTTTTAATAAGGCTTAATTTATGTCTAAACCAATGTTAAACACACCCAAAATGCTTTGCAAATGCTTTATCGCCGAGTCAACAATATTATTACTATATATAAAGGTATTATCTGCTGACTACAAATGTCAAAAAATGTACTGGAAGGGACTTCCACATCCACCCAATAGTCGGGATTTATTATAATAAGATTTTCATCTCTTAAGTCAGCCAAAAGAGACAATGGTCAGCCTTAAATTTAAAGATGATGATGATGGTCAGCCTTAAATTTAAAGATGATGATGATAATAATGTGAAATTTGTTCATGAGTGACCAGGAGCCCCATCAAAAACATTCTTTGAAAATGGTTATTTTAACTACATTTTAACTGGTACGTAGGATGTAGGGATTTGTTTGTAAAACATGTAGAAATATTTATGACACTAGGGCAATTTCTTGTTTGTATAATAGATTAGTGCGATTGTTTTTGGAGTACAATAGTGTAATATGGCTTCATAAGTAAGTTATCAACAAAGGATTGAAAAAGTACGAGATAAATTTGCAAAGTTTTTATTGTACTGGCATAGGTTTCCTTACAAGGATGAGCCTTATATAACTAGAATCCAGCAGTTAGGATTAAAATCATTAAAAAAACGCTGGCAGGATGCAATGGCGATTTTCCTGTTTAAATTGTTGAACAACATGATTAATTGTAATAGTCAATTAAATTAATTAAATTTTGAATTTCAACTAGAGCCACTCAAGCTTTATGAAAATAGACACTGAATTATTTATGGACTAAACAGGTTTGTTGATTGACTATTAAAAAATTATAATTACAATTATCCCGAGACTGAATTACTTTCTGTAAGTTTAGTTAGTTTTAGGAGCAATAGTTGGTTGTTTTTAATTTTAAATTGTATGTATATGTTTTTTAATTTTATTTTATTGAATGACATTTATAATATTTTGTAGGTTTTAAGTTCTGTTGTATCATTTGGAAATTTTGATTTCTGTAGAGTGCATGTAAATTGAATAAAAAACAAAAAGACTGGCATAACCCCGTTTTGATTTATAAAATTGAACTTACAGCACAGGCATTTAAAGTTTCATCTTGAAAAGCATTCATATTTTTATAAGTAATATTAAAGAACTAAACAATATTTCAATATTATTTCTATGGTAAATACAACATCTTTACAGAAAACTCTTTTTAATGATGGTGTTCACCATTTTAATGAACTACCTAATGCACCTGATCTAAAAATGTTTAAAAAAAGACTTTTAAAATCATTATAGAACTAACATATTTTTATTTATTGGTTGAAATTTTTGTCATTGTTATTTTTGTGTAAAATTTTGTTTTTACTAGCCGAGAGTTAAAATAAATGTATGAATTATAATTATTTGGTTGTGGATACCCACAATTTCTTGGTCATTACATTTAAAATTACTAAGTTAAGGAATTATTGGTAAAAAAGTACTGAAATATCTTATAATTATTTAATGATCTGAGCATTTCAGTAAAGCCTTATTTAGCCAAAGGGACAGTACTTAGAAGGAATTTTTGCTTCTGGTATACTGACTCTCGTCAACCTAATCAAACAAAAAATAAAACATATTATATTTATAACCTGTATTTAGTGGCCAATACACCAGTTTGTAAGGCCATCATACCAAAAAAAAAAAAACCTGTATTTATAAATCTATTAATTCTAATATACCAAATGAGTCACGAAGAAGACCAACAACAAAAAATGAACTACATTATTTTTTATTAAAAAAAAAGCCAAAAAATGTGTCTTGGCCATTCAAAAATAAAAATCTAGGGTAATTTTTAGACAAACCAAAGGTCCTATGGAACAAATGAATATGTCAAATAGTGACAAATTTTATTTTAATATTCGCAGAAATAATACATAAGACCACACTTAAGACACCCACGGTACGTTAGTACTTAGGCGTCAGCCTTCGTGGACTATCCCAAGATAAAACAAAATATATCAATTTCAGAAGAATTATTGCTAGAATTCATGCGTGCTCATGATAATTTTATAAAAAGCTGTTGGATTAGTTAAACCATACTTAGAAGGGCGGAAAGTTAATAAATAAAAAAAGGTTTTTGCGCCTTTAAATAATGACAGCTTTAGATAAACAAAAGGTTACTATTAGATGTAGCATAAAATTATTTGCAATAATATTACCGAGCCTAAAAGTCGATTCTTGCGAAACTTCTTAAAAATATAGACCAGGTTTAAAATTTTTAATGTATGTAGGTAATACACATCTTGAATTATAAACTTTTTTTTTGTTTTCACTTTATTTTAAAACAAAGTGATTAAAAATTAAAACAATTTTTTATTATGTAAGCATAATTACTTTATTTATTGTTTGTAAAATTATTATTTTATTTTTTAACCATTATGGGGAACAAAAACAAAAAATATAGGAAATTTATGTTTCCATTTAGATTATTTAGCAACTGAATAAAGATATTTAATTTTAAATATTTAACTTAGGACTAATTGAAAAAAATAAAAAAGTTTAAACCCCAAAAAAGCTTAAAAATTGCCAGCTTATAAATGCTTATTAAAAATATTTTATGTGAAACCAATTTAATTTGATCCCACCTAGCACAATCCTAAAAACTAATATTTAGGAACACCTTTGTCTTAACTATTTTACTAATAAGTATGTAAATATTTTTAACCAAAAAGTCTTGCAACTCCTAAATTATCTGCTGTTAGCTGTTAATTTTTTTTTAGAATTAATTTATATTTTGTATCATCAACTATTTAAAATTGGATTTTTCTGTATTTTTTTAAAGTCATGAAACTGACTCTGAAAATACCCCAAGACAAATAAAGAAGACAAAGACTTAACACATTAATGAAGAAAATACTTTTCATCAAACCTGCAAAATTGATTAGGTCAAAGAGCGTTCTAATAGCATTCTCAACTCAAAACATTAATATTAAGAACTTAATGTACAATCAAAACTAAGTTGTAATAGACTGTAGAATTATTTTTCTGGGATAATAAGACTAGAGAGGAGGTTGTCTTAAAACTATAACAGATATATATTTACCTCTTACTGCATTACAGAAATAATTTTAGTTTTGTGAATATTCCAGTACTTAAACTTACCTGTCTGTACCTATACCTTATGGCCAAAGTAAATAGGGGTACATGGAGATAAAAAGGTAACGAAAGTCAATTTTAGTTCTGGTCTGGTCTAGCCTTACATATAAAACAATACTTTAAACCTACAGAAAAATAAATTACCTGTAAGTCCAGAAGACTCATTGTTTTCAAAAAGCTTACTATTAATGCAACTTGAACAAGCATTATGTAAACATTCCAGCAATTTTGGACTGTCAGTGGGCCCTAAACTGCGATCACAATATATACATTTAAAAGGAAAGCCTTCAATAGTAGCTGTAGGACTTTCAACATGCTGCTCTTCATTTGAATTCGAATTGCAATTCTCTTTAGGGCCTTCCTTTTGAGGTTCAATGTCACCTAATGGATCAGCTAGAGGATCACTTATAGGATCAGCAAGAGGGTCTGTGGCTGGTTCATTATTTGAAGATTCATTTGTTAAAAAATTATCAAGCATTTGCAAATTCTCACTGTCAGAAGTAAAAATATTTTCGCTAAGATTCGGCTCCGTGGAATTTAAGTCGGTCATCAGATTGGGGTCGTTTAGAAACACTTTTGATTCGGCCATGGCTTTCACAAAACTTTTAAACTAACCAAAACTACTTTATAACTAAAACACGCTTGCAAATAGTAACATCTCACTTAACAGATTCTCAAGCATTTTTGTATAACACAAAATACCAAGATTAATTCATTATCTACACAATTTTTTAAATACTTTGCATTTAATTTCTGTTGCTCTCTGACAGCTAGACGCCTTTGGAGAAAAGATTTAATAAAAAATTAAATTCCCTAGGTAAACAAAAAGTGGGAAAGCCAAGAATTAAAACATAATATTTTAATGTTAATGGAATAATCATTTATCCAAAAAAATTGTTTTAAAAATTTTATCATATAGCTTTTTTTAATCTATATGGAATAAAAATTAAATTTTAATGGATGAATAAAAAGAAATCATAATAAAAAAATATAAACAAGTTTTAAATTTTTATGTTCTTCTGTTGGTAAAAAGTACCCTAGATTCTTTTGACATTATCAACGAAATATGAACATTCGTTGTCTTTTTCTAGCACGTGAAAAATTGCTTCAAAACTTGTGAAACGTTTCTTTATGAAGATTAGTTAGATTAAAAATTCGTCAGCTATTGGTTACGTTTTCTGCGGCGGGATTTTAATCTCGATCTTAATCTTCCCGTCGTTCATACGGTCGAAGAACATATCTTCGAGCATAAAGCTATTAGGCGTGTTGTTAAATTCATCGATGAATCGTGCGCACTAATCGCTGTTTCATCAAGCCGTTTTTAAATTAATTGATGGAAAAGCGCTAAAGAAAGATGGCCGTTGTTTTAGTAGTATATGGATAAGGATAAAACTAGCGGTAATCTAGTGTCACGATAGATTTCAGAGCTAAACCATCTGATGAATTTAACAACACGCCTAATTACAAGGTCTGTTTGCTATCAAGTTCAGAGGAGGACAGAGTAGGTAAGTGTAGAACTAAAAAGTGGAACTAAGTGTAAATAAGCTCCGTATTTCATTTTTATATTAAACGGTTTTTGGACTTATTTCAGAAATTAAAAATGGCTTTACGGTTATGTTTATAAACAAACAACTTTAAGTCTTGTATTAAAAATGCGGTAATTGTTTACAAAACGGTTTTCTGCTATTTTACTATTATATGGTTAATATTTGGTATACACACCTTCTGTTATTCATTAGGAATACGAATTTACGTGCGCACAAACAAAAAATTGTGTATTTTTTTAAATTTTAGGAAAAAACAAACTTGGGGGTTCTCAGTCTTGCCAGATTTAATAAATTTAAGCCATCAATTTTTTTGACATTCTTTCTGTCTGAAATATAATTGGGATAAATAAAAAGCTGCTTTGCTTACCAGAACTAACCATGACCGACTAGAACTAAAAGCTTTTGAATTTGTCTAAAAGGTCGGTCATGGTTAGTTCTGCATGGTAAGCAAAGCGGCTTTTTATTTTACCCAATTATATTTCAGACGTGAAAATGCGGAGACGTATTGGAAAAGACCCCGATTTGGCAACACTACACGGTTAACCTTAAAAATAATTTCTTGCTGTTTCTTGTCATAACGGGGAGTTTTCGCATTATATGAAGAAATCAAGGGTAATTTTAAATTTTAAAATCGAAATAAAAAATATTAAAACACATAATTTCTCTTCTGCGCAAGTATATTTGAAATCCCTGAGGACACTAGAATACGACTATATAAAAATTTTGCCATTTAATCCAAAAATAGCAGAAAACCGTTTTGTAAACAATTACCAAAAATGCATCTAACTTCACTACTTCCAGTAATTAAGTAAAAACTAGGGGCAAGTTCTTTATTCCATCGATAAAAAGGGCAAGTTCTGTATTCCATGGATAAAAAGTACGCTGAATTTATGCGCTGAACGTCAAATGACGTCATGAGAAGTTCTGATGGAACAAATTAAAACGAAATGTTTAAAAAAGCTCGCTGTTTGCTCTGAAATTGTCAATTCTTAGCGGATTGTTGTATTTCTTTACCATTTTATTTATATTTTTTTTGCTCAAGTATTTCATAAACACGCTTTAATGCAATCCATCGGACTGTTTAAAAACGGTTTGATGAATTAATGCGCTTAATGCGCTGGATCCATCGATGCAATTAAAAACTTGCCCAAAGTACGCTGAGTTTATGCGCTAAACGTCAAATGAAGTCATGAGAAGTTCTGATGTTCTGTTCCGTATTTATTTATAGTTTTTTGCTCAAGTATTTTATAAAAACGCTTTAATGGAATCCATCGAACTCTCCAGTGGTAGTTTAAAAACGGTTTGATGAATTAGCGCTTAATGCGCTGGATCCATCGATGCAATTAAAAACTTGCCCTAGTTTACACCAAAATGCATACCACAAAACACGATTCATACCAAACACCTAGTTCCTTAGACAAGGAACTTTCCTTGTCTTAAGCCTAGTCCTAAATTACCCTGACGATAACAAACGGTTTATTGACAAAAATGTATAAATAGTGTACACTATTTCTAACAAACAGATCTAGTGTAAAATATTTCTGAATACAAACATTCCTAAGGCAATGATCGATGGAGTATATACATTTTTGCCTAAGGTTTGTTATTCAGAAATAGGGTACACTATTGAATACTTTTTTTACGTAGCCTCTCTTATAGAAGGTGTATTTTAATACTATGTAGGTAGAAAAAATGTAAAATGGTGTAAAATAATACGGAATAAGAAACAGACCTCTAATGTGGAATTATTTTTTGAGAAACTAAATACGACCTTCGAACATATACCTTCTAGAGGGAGTTTTACCCAAGGAAGTTTAAAGGTGTATGGAAGCCCAATGCTATGGCCCATTCGATCAAAAAATGTCCAGCCAGGATGAAAATAACTGTCAAAGTTGGCCCCGCCGATTTTGCGCAATAACGAAATTCCACGAAATAATTTAATGTGTTGCCTACTTACACACTGATAAATCAGTGTGTAGTTAGGCAACACATTATACTTTTATGGGAGCCGTATTAGTTTCGATTGTTTTGCTTTGTGTGATTATATTTTGTGGTTGCAGAAGTTTTTTGGATTGATAAAACCTTCTTATTTTAGTGATTAGTGTTTATTAAATTGTGACTATAATTTTGTGTTTATTGTTTGTTACTTATAATATCGTAACAAAATGACTAGAGGTTGTATGGTTTTATCTTGCAAATCTAAGGGTAACATACCCGGCATTTTTTACTTTGGGTAAGTATTTCTTATATTTAAATTAGGTGCTTCTTATGAGACGTAACGTAAGGTAACCGAATAAATAATAATATATCAATTATGAATTATAGAAAATAAAAATTTCATAGGAAATAGCAGTGAGAAAAGTAAGGCAATCTTAACTATCTTTTAGATGATTTCCACAATGTTTGTGTATTTCTGTGGATTATTAAAAAGAAATAAGGTTTACATTTAGGTACTTTTATTTCATATAATAATTTAGTACATTCTTTTAAAGGATCAAAATTATTAATTACTGGGCAGACCAGGCAAATTTTAATATATACAGGTCTCTCTAATTGAATGAAAGAAAGTACAATTTTATGTTAAAGTTCCTTTTTTGCTTTTTTTGTATTTGTTTAAAAAGAAATAAGATTTTTTATTTCTTAAACTAACATTATCAACTTTTTAAGCTCGACATACTGTAGACACATAATATTTAACGGTTACTGTTACAATGGATACCTAGGTACCAAAGGTTACTAAACATTTTTAACCACTGTTATTCTGTCTCATGAATGTTTGTTATTAGTGAAAAGTATATGCCTAAAAAGCAGTTATAAAAATTTTCACTTTTTAATGTACAACCACAATCTTAGGATTAGATTAAACTCATTTATACTCTCTTGGCCTTCTTTTATCACAAAATTGGTGATAAGTACATGAAACTATCATACAATGTTTGAAATTTATTTTTAAAAAATCGTGTTTTTATTTATTTACAAAGATTTTTGGTAAAAATACAAAACTCCACCATTTAAATAGAAGGCTGTAAAGTGGCGCCATCTATTCTTTCCATATTATATCAGATGATATAAAATACAATATTACACAATAATTTTAAATATTCTATGGTAGTATCGTTTAATAACCAACAATTTTGTGCAAAAAGAAAAGTGAATGCTTGGATTTGACATTTGATGATGTCAACTTTATAGATAGTAACAAAGAATTATGGAAGTCCGGCTCTGAACTACTATTTATTGCGCAAACTCCGCGGGGCCAATCCCCCGATTCCCGCTGCCCTGCACGCCTGGACAATTTTGTTCTACAGTATTGGGCTTCCATACACCTTTAAACTTCCTTGGTTTTACCGGTTAGCCGTGGGAACAGCGGTTGGAGAGAAAAGGCACAATAAGTCTCGCTCACTCTAATTAGTGTAGCGAGGTAAATACCCCTCCTCGCCAACCAATTGGCAAGTAGAGCGACAGAGAAAGATACTAGACTTATTACGCTTTCTCTCTCCAACCGCTGTTTCCACGGCCCTGGGGTAAGGCTGCCTCTGGAAAGTATATGCTCGAAGAATAGGACAGCCAGACTATTTTTCTTTAATGCGTTTAAAGTCACTCATACTTATACGACGAACCCTGTATATATTTTTTTAGGAACCTAGACCATCCCTTTCAGCGTGTTTTTTGCTTTAAGCTTGCGATACAAACCTTTTATGCAAGGCAGTGCGGTAGCTGAAACACTCAATGTTGAGCATTGTGCGGCATAATGCGGTTTTGTGCTCTAATTCGCGAAATTCATTAACCAATAGATGGCGCTGTAGCTTCATCAGCTGATTCACAAAGAAGGAAAACATTTCAAATTTTACTTAACAGTTTATGGAACAAGTGCGTGTTTGCTAGTTTATTTTATTTGTTTAATTGGTTTTATAGCATTTATCTATTATTTCAGTTTCTTTAGCCTTTTTTTTACATTTTGCCATTTTAAAATGCCTAAGATAGTGGTATCTTTAGCAGATATTTTAGAATATGTGGGTACTAGATCGCGGCCGCTCATCGAAGGCGAAGCTGTTTATAAAGCTAATCATATAGTTTCATGTTTGTTGGAAAGTGTTACTTCCAGAAAAGTATTATCCTTTTGTGTTCAGACGTCTGCTATAAAAAGTGCCCTCATGAATTGACATTAAATTTAGATGATAAAGATGTAAAGAAGTGGCAATGCACTTGCAGCTGCAAGGCTGGCTTATCTGGGTACTGTAAACATGTTATTGCAACTTTAATTTATATATGGTTTTCCAATTTTTAAAACATTTTGCCAAACAGTTTTTAACTTATTGTCCTTTGGGAAGAAAAAAATTGAAACACCTTCACCCGCGTAATTTCGGCACTGGGGCACTGAACAATAGCGTTTCGTCTTGCTCGACATTATTAAAACAATTAAAAAGTTAAAGAAATGGGTAAAAGCACAACACACGAAAGAAAAAGGTAAAAGTTTTTAGAATAAATATCGATTAAAAACAACGTGATTTAATGGCGATTCCAATGTTTTCCTTCAATGAGTAACTGCGTTATACAATCATAGATGGCGTAAGTATCGTGAATTTCGCGAATTGACAAACACCCACTGTGATCTTTCTCGCCCTGCGAAGCGACAAGGCTGCATCTATAAGCTGTATGATGGAAGATACAAAAACCAAGCGAGTACTGGGAGTTCTACCGTTCTACCGTTCTACCAATGGGAAACGCTCCAATTGACAGAAATTGACATTTAGATTATTTACAAAAAATAAATACTTTTGTTGAAATGGTACATAATAGTTTGGCAACTTTCTAAAAATTGTTTTAATTAAATGTTTTTCGTTGGAGTTTCGATAAAGGTTCCGATCTTGGAGTAAACATAAGCACCGTGTCTTAAACATTTTACCATGACAGAAACGGATATAACAAATAATGCAAAGCAAACAAATGGAACAGAAGACTCCAAGTTAAGCAATAATATAAATATATTAAAAGATCTTTGCACCTGCAATGCTGATTTTTTTTCAAAAGATAGTAGTGAGAATGGACAAAGACTGTATATATCATTCCTTGCTATAATTGATGCTATAGATTTATTATTTCCAAAAGTTCTTGACATAGAAAAACGAGTTCATGAATTTGATTTTAATGAAAAGATACAAGGAAATGGTTACCGAAGTTTTCTTAGTATTTTTAATTTATCTGTTAAATATGCCATAGATCTAAACCAAAAAGTTATGTGGCGAAGAAGCAGTGTTTTGTTTAGAAAATCAGTTTTAACGAAGTAAGTTTTTATTTTATAATAGGCAGTTAATATTTAAATGGCAGATCTAACACCCAGGATCTGTAAGATCAAGTATTAACATTAAAAAGTGGTATGTAAGCTTATATTTTATTCATTTGGGTGTAAATCAACTTTATTTAAAAAATGTTAAACCTAGTCTTTAAAGGATACCAATTACCTCATAATAGGCTTTTTAAAAATCATGTCTCCTTGTGAAGTTGGCAATCTAATACAACTATTAAAAAAATAGTATCTTTATGGATGGTGATTATAAAAAGGTAAGTAAATTTTAAGGAGTAAATAACTCTTGCTAATCAGTATAGATTTTTGTGTAAATTTCTTAGGAGTCACTTTGGAAATAATGGATACCCATGACTCAAAATTTTATTTGAACTAAAACCTTCCTCAAATCAATGTTCCTTTCAAATTTTGTTTTATTTGTTCATAACATTCATTTTTTTAATGTTTTTTAGTTTTGTTCTTTATTCAACTGACTTTTGCACTATTTGATTTATACTTACCTAATACATTAAAGTTTTTTTTATTTATTAAAATTTAATGTCCTCTCTCCTATTTTATTAAGCTGGTTTCTTAGCTTTGAACAATTGGTAGTAGTAGCAAAAAACCATATTTTTCTACAATCGTTTAGTTATGATGTTTGTACCTAACCACTTTCTAGTATTTGAGGTACATAATGAGACTCATAACACAACAAGTGGTGTTATGAATTTATAACAACTAGTTTTTGTAATAATGAAAAGCAACTACAAATATCTAAAAATATATTCATTTTATAATAATAATAATAACGCTTTTATTGTCATGGGTTTCAAAGTGAAACAGTACAACGTCAAATATTTTCTTACAGTACTAGTTAAAAAGTAAATACATGCATACTCATTTATTCATCCTGGCTCGCGCATTGACACTCATTCATACTTCTTCACACTCCTACATTATATAAATACATAATTAAAAATTACAGTCAAGACAAACCAATATATATATATATATATATATATATATATATATATATATATATATATATAGGACATCACTTTACAAATTAAAGTATTCATCTAGAGAATAAAATATGTTTTCTAATAAAAAAGTCCTTACTTTATTCTTAAACAATTTCTCGCTTGTAATCATCTTAATGTTATGCGGCAGTGCATTAAAGATCTTAATACAATTAAAGTAGGGACTCTTTTCATACATTCTAGTTCTGTGATGAGGTATGCTTAGATTGCCGTGGCCTCTTGTAGTCATGTTCTTGTAAAAATCATTATTTTTAGAGAATTCATGTAAATTTTTTCTTGCAAACAAACAAATACTCAAAATATATAAACAAGGAACCGGTAGTATTTGTAGTGATTTAAAATGTGGTCTGCACGACTCCCTAGCAGAAATACCAAGCATTAATCTTACAACACGTTTTTGCGAAATGAACACTCTTCGAGAATCTACAGAATTAAACCAAAACAAAATACTGTACTGTATTGCCGACTGAACATAAGCAAAATAATAAACCTGAAGGCTTTCTACACTTACTTGATATCGGAGATACCTTATTACGTAACATGCCTTATTAATCTTTTTTACTACATCATCTATATGTCCTTCCATGATAAGTGCTGGTCCATTGTTACACCCAAAAACTTTGTTTTATCCACCTGAGGGACTGTTTTGCCTGTTAAGTTAACGTATATTGACTGGTTTTGGTTTTTATAACTTACTATACAGGTTTTTTTAGTATTTAGTTCCAAACAATTATCCTTACACCAAGTATTCATTCTTGATACTATTTTACTAGATTTAATTGAGGCAGCTGGTATGTTGGGCTCAACTATGATACATGAAGTGTCGTCCGCAAACTGGAAAACAAAATCTGAGCCCAGTGAGTCACCCAATTCATTTACATAAATTAAGAAAAGTATCGGGCCCAGAATTGAACCTTGAGGGACCCCAGAAGATACTGGTAAAGGTTCGGAGTAAAACGTCTTTTTAGTTCCCGAATTATGGGAAGTTATACATACCCTTTGGGTTCTATTACTGAGATATGATCGAATTAGGTCATTAGCAACACCTCTTACGCCGCAAATATCTAACTTTTTTAGAAGCAATTCATGGTTAATTAGATCAAATGCTTTTGATAGGTCAAAGTATATGCCACTAACTTGCCTACCATTATCAAGTTCCTTCATTATTAAATTTAATGATTTAAATATTGCATCCTGCGGGCAGGTTTTAGGTAAGAAACCAAAGTGATTTTTTGAAATTATATTATTACTATAGAAATAACCCAATAACCGAATATATATTGCACGTTCAATGACTTTAGAGGGTACTGATAATAGTGAGATTGCTCTATAATTATTTGGATCTCTTTTGTTACCTTTTTTATGTATAGGGACAATTTTGGCATCTTTTAACCGAGAAGGAAATTTACCTTGAATAAAGCAGCTATTTATAATATCGGTAAGGGGATAGCAGATCAAATCAAAAACCTTTTTTAAAACTATTGAGGGTATATTATCAAGACCGGTTGAATACTTAGGTGGAACTTCCAAAATTAAACTCTTTATGTCGTCTGGTGTATATGGAAACAAATATATACTAGAAGTTTGGCTTCTGCCTGTCCCATTTTGAAATAATCTATCCTTGATACCATTTGTGTTATAATTGTGTAGAACTCTGAATTGATTGTTCAGCAACTCTGCAACGGCTTCTGGATCCGCAACAAGATTGCCATCATGCAACAAGCTGATATTCCCATCGGGTGCACCAGAATTTTGGTTATTTTTAAGCAAATTCCAGGTAGTTTTTACCTTGTTCTGACTGTTCTGTATTTTATTGTCATTGTAGGCTATTCGATAAGTATTAATAAAGTGTTTATATGACTTTTTTTCCTGTTTGTATTTTTCCAAAATAATTACACTTCTAGTCCTCTTATATAAATCATACCAGTCTCTGATTTTTTGGGACCAATCATACATTTCAGGAGTCATCCAGTATTTGGATTTATTAATTTTTATATTTGATTTTAATAGAGGAAAACTTGTATCGAAATAAAAATAAAATTTTTCATAAAAACCCTCATATTTACTGTCCACATCCTCAGCGTCATACACATTTTGCCACGTTTCACTACACACCTGATGTCTAAAGTTGCTCAAATTTGGCTCATAATATTTGCGTCCAAATGCAGTCTCTTTTGTCGTCCTAACCTTTAAGTCCTTAACTGAAAGTACCAACGCATAATGATCAGAGACATGGCATTTTTTTATAATACAGTTGACATTGTCCTTTTCTATATTAGAACAAACATTATCAATTTGTGTTTCGGTTGTAGTACCTACCCTAGTAGCCCCAGTTACATGAGTGATAATGCCATAAGTGGTCAACAAGCTTACAATGTCTCTACTACTTTCAGTCAAAAAGTCTATATTAAAATCCCCACACAAAATAATTTTTTTATTTAAACAAAATATTTCGGTCAGCAAACCATCAAGTATGTCATAAAATACATTTAAATCTGCATGGGGAGACCTATAGATACTAATTATTACAATTGAATTATTATTGGAAGTAACTTCAGCACAGCAAAATTCACAATGTTTTTCTACTGATTGAGTATTCTTTACATTGAAACAATTAACCACTAATTTATCATGACTAAATATAGCTGTGCCCCCCCCTTTATTTTTTTCACGACAAAAATAACTTATTATCTTGTAGTTATCCAGGCAATACACAGCAACCTCATCAACAGTAAGCCATGTTTCATTCAGGCATAGTACTTCAGGGCAAACTTCATTCAACAACAAACTTAACTCATTTATTTTATTTTTTATACTACGCACATTTAAGCTTAAAACAGTAAAACAAGTCTGTTGCTTTTTAAAAATTGTTTTTGTTATATTTGCACTTTCCCTACTTCTCTTAGCATCGACACCGTCGTTAAGACCAGTTACCATGAACGGGACGGGAACAGAAGGACAAACTAACTTTTCGTCGGTAAACTTACTGGTATGCGAAAATTTTCTCTTGGAATTTTTTCAACTGGAAGATCTGTAATCCCTCTTCGTGGCTTCGAGAAATTTCGCTGTATAAATTTATCGATATGCATGTCTGTGAAGGCCCAAAATAACTCCTCCTCAGTATAGCTTGCTCTTTCCGATAAACTAACTTGCTTGACGTTAAGTGTAGGTGGTGGATAGCCTTTTGGAAACGTAGAAATTTTAGGCATCCACTCGTCGCATTTTCCCAACAATTTAGTTAGGCGTTTATTAAATTGCGATGTTTTGTCTAGGTCCTGTAAGTCTTTATTTGGATTACGAATTGCAGAGCAGATACAATTGACAAGCCGATTCTTGTATTCATAACGTGACACACCATTTACAGGAGTTTCCATCGTCATGAACCTAACATTAACCCTGGTGTCGTGTATATGTCTTTTCAGTCTACTATTAAATTCATAAATAAGGTTGTTTAAAACTTTTTTCCCGGGTACATATGACGGTCCGACAATAATTAAATTAGTACCACTGTATAATTCAAATAAGGTGTTCATAAAATGTACAGGAACTGCCTTACCTTTCGTAGCATTTAAAAAACCAGTGAAGAGCACCACATAGTCATTTTTGGAAAAATTAGCACTAAGATCCCGGTTTCTGGCTACAATATCCTCCATCAGAAGTAAGTTGTTAGTATATTGGCAGTTTATGTCGAAATTGGATTGGGAGTGCTTTTTAAAAAGTAAGCCACAACCGATTACATCTGGCTTATTTCCAATTATTAATATTTGATACTTAGAGGTATGCTGTTTTATACTCTCCCCCTCATTAGGCGCCTGACCTGCATTGTTGATGTTCTCCAGGAGTAGTTGGTTTACTTCGGTAGACTTTTCCATAGTTTGGAGAGCAGTTTGTGTTTCCATGTCACTGCTACTGATGCCACTTGTTTGACAAACCACATCCCTGGACACAATCACTGGGATATCAGTCTCGGTTGCTATGTCACTGTGAGTGACCAAGCTTGTTTGACATGCTACATTTGTTACCACTGAGACTGGAATCTTTGCAGTATTTTTGGTAATCTGTTCTTCAACAATTCTTAGTTTTTTATTTAACGCTTTTACAGTTTCTTTTTGTTTGGTGATTTCACGGATATACTTGTCTTCGATTTCTAACGCTTCTTCTTCGAAAACAGAAGAATTTCTCTTTAATCTATTTATATACTCATTTTTCTGTTCTAGTTCAGCTTTAAGCTCCAATATAACTTTCCTGGGTTCTTGATCATCACATTGTTCTTGATCGCCAGAGTGCAAGTAAAATTTCTTTTTACAGGATTCTGAGCATAATACTTTATGTCTTTCGATCACGTGGAGAGTCTTTATTCTTTCCTGGCAAGATCTGTGAAAGATGTTATAGCATGCTATACAGAAATAATTTTGAGTATCTTTTAATTTCTGGCAGCATTTAAATTTAGTTTTACTTTTTATTTGTGAGGCATCTGGTTCGTCTTCCATCCTAAGCAACTAAACAATTCGGCAGGCACAATCCAATGCTGGGAAAACTTCAAGGCAAGTCTGGCAACACAGCACTAAACGTGACACTGTTTGGCGCGAAAAAAAAGTAAACAAAGTAACATTTATAGATTAATTTTGCATTTCTAGGTTTTAACCTAGCAATGCTAATAGCTTAAGTATGGTTCTTACCAAATAAATAATACTTTAGTAGAGAGTGTTACTGCTACAGACGATATAAACAAAAAAAAAAAACTATATTAATTTAAAACACAGTAAACGGGGACACACGCTTCACACTCAGGGATCCGTCAGAGTGACTGACAAAAGTACACAAACAAAGAGGATCACTAAAAAAAGGATACATAAAAAATAACAGTGGGTAAAAAAAGGATCAGTTAAAATAGTAATACAAAAATAAAAGTTAAAAAATAAAATAAAATTGAAAATAATATTTGGCAGAATCTCCTACACTATAACTAGCCTTTCATTTAATAAAGCCAAACCAAATCTTAATTTAGTTAGTACCTAATATCCTACACTATACCAAGAATCTCACACAATAGGATTAACGTTTTTTTGTTGATATCAAGGTTTGAAAGGTTGGATATTTTGTATCTTTAACGGTTATAAAATTACATTAATTTTACGTTTTAGTAATTTATACGCGCTATTCATGATCAATTTTTACAAATCTTACGGCACTAGATCCCGCGAATCCTTGCGCACCTTTCAGCACTTGAAAGTTAAATAAATATCAACCGTTTCTACGCTTTTTTCACATTAATTTGATACAAATTCTCACTACTAGTCTAGTAGAGAAGTTGATTTCCTGCGAAAATTAGTTACAAGTCTCCTAAAAATATGGTTGATGATTTAAACGATCCGGAATGGTATCTAGAGAAGAGGTATTTTGTTTTTTTCTGCAAAAAAATGCGTTATTATCAAAAAACTGTAAAAAAAATTGCTGTCCAGCTTTTTGGCAAAATCTCAAAAAATATAAGTGATAGCTCAAATATTATAAAAATTTCTGAAAAGCAGAAAATTTTAGTTGAAAAGTTCTCAATTCCTGAAATTGTAGCTCCAATATTTATAATTGTAATTTAACGTTGAAAATCGGCTTTCGCACGCCAATTTCGGCATTCGCCCTCTTCCACTGTAGTGAGCGTAGTTTAAATAATATTTTATGCAATTAAATATTAATTAAAAATTTTTAAAAAATTCTGGTGTCATCCAGACACTTCAGAGATTATAATCTCGTGATAATAAAAGTTCTAGCAACATTTTTTAAAAAGTTATTCAATTTTTATTTAACAGTTTTTTTATGGGTCTCTGTTGTCATAAAAGGCGGTATAAAAGTTTAAATAATTCATCTATTAATTTTTTGTATCTTGAAACCCTTTAAAAAAAATATTCAACAAGATGACATTTTAAAAGTTTATAAAAAAAATATTTAATTAATTATTAACTTTTAAAGTAAAAAAAGTGAAAATTATAAATAATGTTTCTTATTTTATTTTTTTTAATTTTAAGCCATTACTGATCTTCATGTTAGGTATTTTATAATTACTTTTTGAATTTTTTCCTGCCTTTTATTTATAAATTGTTTATAAACAAATGGATTAATTAAATATTAAAAAATATATATTTTCACCCTATTATTAGCGCAACAAAATAACAATTAAAAAAAAAGATTATTTAATAATTTATTTCAATAATAAAAATATGAAAAAAAAAGATTATAAACAATAAAATATTTTTTTAAAAGATTTTTTAAAAAATAATTTTCTTATGCTAACAATATGGTGAATAAAAAAAAATAAAAAAAATATTTAATTAATCCATTAAAAACAGTTTATAAACAAATGGCAGAAATAAATTAAAAAAGTAATTATAAAATGCCTAACATGAGGATGAAATCAGTTATAGCTTAAAATTTAAAAAAATATATATTTAAGAAATAAAAAACATTATTTAAATTTTTCACTTTTCTTTACTTCAGAAGTTAATAATTAATGAAATATTTTTTTATAAACTTTCATAATGTCATCTTGTTAAGTAAGTTTACAAAAAGGGCTCCAAGATACAAAAAATTTATAGAATAATTATTTAAACTTTTACACCGCCTTTTATGACAACAGAGACCCGTAAAAAAACTGTTAATTAACAATTGAATAACTTTTTGAAAAATGGTGATACTACTTTTACTATCGCGGGATCATATCTTTTAAGTGCCTTGATGACAGCAGAGTTTTTTCAAATTTTTTAATTAAAATTCAATTGCATAAACAAATTACTTAAAAACTACGCTCACTACAGTGGCGGCGCACGAATGCAGAAACTGCCGCGCGAAAGTCAATTTTCAATGTTAGATTAATATTATAAATATTGAAGCTCCAATTCCGGGAATCCGGAACTTCTTTAGTGAAATTTCCTGCTCTTTTAGAAACTTTTATATTATTTGAGCTATCACTTATACTTTTTGAGATTTTGCCAAAAAGGTGGACGGCTTTTTTTTTACAGTTTTTTGTTAATAACAATTATAATTTTTTTTTTGCAGGAAAAATTCAAAATACGTCTTTTTCCAGATGCCATTCCGGATCGTTTAAACCATCAACCATATTTTTAGGAGACTCGTAACTAATTTTCGCAGGAAATCAAGTTCTTGACTAGACTATACTAATAAAAACCCCAATCCAGTGGCGTTATGCGACCCGTACCGAAGGATGGATGGCACCGGGGTCAAAAGGTGTCGTAAACGGAGCCTCTGGGATACAGGGCGACCTCTCAGAGTATTTAGCCTTACTGCGGTAATGCGGGGCTCTGCCGCAGTGTACTATTATTTCCCTAGCTACTCGTGGGAACTGTTATGGAACACGGTAACCAGAAAACTTGCCCCAACGAGAGGGGCCTAAACCTCGATCCTCAGGCAACTGAGGAACCAATGGAGATCGGTAAAGCGATGTCAAACAGGGCTGGTAAATCGGCCCCACAAGTGCTGGCTGGTCAAAGGGCCTCACAAGTGGTGGCTGGACAACTGGCCTTACAAATCGATGCCGGCCAATCGGCGTCAACATTACCTATTGAGCCAACATCGGAGAAGGAAAGGAGTTTGTTACGGACTCCAAGCCCTGTGAAGGTATCTCGAGCATACCGAGAAGCACTAGAATTCATAGGATTCTCTCTGGAGAACCGGTTCAGGAGTAAGGATCACTGGAAAGTCCAGACGGCTCCTTTACCGAATCCGGAAGACAGACGTTGGAGCTTCTAGCAAAAACTCACTTTCCAGGAAGTATAATACTAGATAGGCAGCCAGAAAATCTCCCTGCTGGCCGATTAAAACGGCCTCAGAAGAGCGACTGGCTGACTTCTTAGACTTAGTGTTTCTATTACGTGCCAATATAAAAATTAGCAAACAATTCAAGAAAAATATATTTTTTTTAACAGCAAGTGACTTGTGAGAACAAAAAATAATAATAAATAGAGTTTAAGTTATCCAAAATCAAAATATTTTTCTAAAATTGTTTACTTTTAATGATGGTTAGTTAAAAATCAATTCTAAAAACCCAGTAAATGAATAAAGGATACTAAATTAATCTTTTTATCTAATATAATTGATTAAAATACTTATAATTTTATTAAAAAGAATCTAAATTTTGCTTTTCGATTATATTTATTATGTAAATAAAACAAATTATTTAAAACAAAAAAAAAATTGCAAAAATTACATAAAAAAACATTATTTTTCCATTTTTGTACAGGCATTTTTGGTCAAAATCAAATTATTTTTTATTTTGCGTCTTATCAAAAATATTTATATACCTTTTTATCTAGACAAGTTACTACAACTGACCACAACTAACCACAATAGGCAAGTAATCCACTAAAATTATTTTATATTCACAATTATTTCGTGGAAACAAAAAACAATAATAGATATAATTTAGGTTTTTCTAAAAAGTTTCACTTTAGAAGGGAGTTAGTTTTAAAAATATCCTTTATAATACAAAAATTAATAAACAATTCTTAAAATCTTATAAATTAATTAGGTATACTTTCTAAAATTTACCGTAGTATCTCTAACAAATTACGAAATAAGATCAGAAAGGCAAAATTTAACTTAATTTCAATAAATTTATAAGTTAAATGAAAAATGTTAGATTTTTTTTCTAAAAATAGTAATTGGAAATGGAGTCGAAAAACGACCGACCTGCTCTGGGCTGCTGTTGGTACACCGATGGCTCCAAAACCAAGGACGGTGTTGGAGCTGGAATATATGGACAGAGGCCGAGGGCAGAGTTTTCCTTTAGCCTGGGCACTCTGGCAACCATATTTCAAGCGGAGGTATTTTCTATTGAGATGTGTGCTAGATCGCTGGTTGATCGGCACTGCACACGTAAGACAGTTAAAATATTCTCCGATAGTCAAGCAGCTCTTAAGGCTCTTGAATCCAGCCGGTGCAATTCGAAAACCGTCTGGAATTGCAAGGATGCGCTGACCAAACTGGGTCAAAACAATAAGGTTACACTACTGTGGATACCTGGACACACCGGCCTAGAGGGTAATGAATCCGCAAACCTCCTTGCCAAAAGGAGGGCGGAAACAACATTCACAGGGCCGGAACCGGTCATCGGTATATCTTATGGAACGGCCAAGCAGTTCATATCAGCTTGGACGCAAAGAGAAAATCTTCGGTACTGGCATGGACTTCCGGGTCTCAGATGCTCGAAGGCCTTCATAAGCCCACCGAACCAACAATGTACTGTCAAACTACTGGAGCAATCAAGGTTACACCTTAAAACTCTAGTGGGACTGTACACGGGACACTGCAGATTAAAATACCACATGCACAAGATCGGCCTAGCGGAAGACACCGAGTGCCGCATGTGCATGGAGGGGGATGAATCGGCAGAACACATACTGTGATCGTGCCCCCAGCACTGGCACGACTAAGATTCGCAATCCTCGGTAATAACACCCCGTTGCCGGGGGAGGTGAAAGATCTCTCTCCCAACAAGTTCATCAGATTTATTAGGTGTCTGGACCTGGTGGGAGAAATATAAAAGGGTGTGAGCCACAATAGACCGATCGGTCGCGGTGGAAGGGTGTTATATCCACTCACTTTAATCCTACCTAACTACATACCATACTAATAATTATAATTATTAATAACACATGTTTTACATTTCTTTAAAACAATTCCTTCTGCTGATAATGATTATGATAATAGTGAAGATCTAACTGTAAATCATTTAGCTGTTTACCAGTTTGGCTCACACTCGGGCTGCTATACTACTCACTATTTTGTTGCATTGATTTTTCAGCTTTTTGCCACCACGCCATGTCAAAAACTGGTTGTGTTTTTTCTCATATTTTAATCCCGACTTTTCAGAAAATAATGATTCCGCGCACTTACTGTGGCAACTTCTACATTTGAAGGGAGACTTTCAGAATCGCTGATCATAATTTTTAAATATATTTTTCTGTGCAAAAATTACTCACGTTTACTTAACAGCACAAACTAACCTTTTAGAAAAAACTAAGGCCTACTTGATAAACAACGTTTGTAATCATGGTCTGGAGCAAGTTACTATTTTCCACAGTTAGAATTGTAAAAATGTGACAAATGTCATAGTTAAAGGTGTAGGCAAGTAATAAACAAAAATTAAAAGTTATTTTTCAGTTGATTATAGAATGTTGTACTTCACATGTGTATCTAAACAAGACAACCACAGACTTGTGATGAGAATTATTCTGTATACGTCCTCGTCATCCTTCACACTTGTTGTTGTATTCATGTTCAAAAAAAAATATAAAATAATATAATAATAATTTAAAATAACAATAATTAATCCTTGTTACTTTATCTCATTTTGTATATCTGCCCATTTAACACACTTTTAGGGAAATAGAATCCTGCTCATATTTAATATCAAGTTTGGATACATGCTTCAAACATTTGCAAACAATGATGACATGGACTAGTAATGGAAATTTATTTGTGGAAGATAGACCACTAGAAGACATGGTGTCAGTTTGTCGGGATGTAAACCAGTATTGTTTTTATGGAAGATCTTTAGGTTTTCAAGTAATTAGTATCTGAATTTTATGTAAGAGTTATAGTTAATTTTACTACCTTTTAGTTTTGTGACTCGTTGAAAAATGTATTGCAGTTTATAGCTTTGTCAATGGCAATTTTTTCTGAAGCCTACTATAGTCAAGGTATGTAAAATGAAACTAAATTTAAGTAATTTTTAGACTTTTATTTAAATCCTTTATATAGAAAAAAACAATAAATGCATTGTTTATATTGATCTACCTTTTAGGTAATATGAGGTGAGAATGATAAAACACTTATGTTTAATTCCAGTGCAATTTTTGTTTCTTGGAACTATTTAGATTATGAAAACTGAAACATTGTATAAACTTTTTGAATATATTATGAATTGAAGTATTATAACCAAGGTTTATGTAATAAATTTACTTTTCACTAAAATGTGCAAAAATCCACAAAAAGTGTACATTTTAATTTAATTTCGTTGAATTGATAAATCAGTGAACTTGGCTAAATAAATCAAAAAATAAGTGACTCTTTTTGTGATTTTTTTAACATATCCTCCCGTAAATCATCTTTTAAATTTATCAGTATTTATCCAGGGGCATACTATTTGGGTAATATTCTTTATGAGTACACCTTTTTTATAATTACAATAAAAATTATTAAACGCGTAAAAAAATGTTAAAAAAAGTCACAGTTGCCTGTCATTTGAACTTAGTAACTCTTTAGGGGCGTGATTACTTTTGAACAAGTTGGTTTTTAAAATTTTCACCTAGTATGATTAATCAAAAACAAAAGATATAACGTGCATAAGCATAAAGCCGGAGTCTCATGCGTCCAATTTCCGACCATCCGACGTACGATTTTTTTTTTATTTTGTGTCGGAAAACTTGCATGTCTCATTGATCCGAATTTCGGATCCGATATTCAGTCAAAAGAAAAGAAAATAATAGCATTTTGAAGGTCAACCTGTGAAACTGCAATGAAAAAAAAAGAGAAATTAATAACCTAACAGAACTAAAATATTATTTAATGGAAGAAGAGAAAGTGTTTGTTGAGTATGAGGTAAATTCAGGTTAAGGTAAAAAAAATTAAAAATTTTAAATTATAACTGTTTATTTTAATATTCAATATAAATTAAAATTAACTTAACAAAATAAATAAAGTAAGGTTAAAAGACCAGAAAGAAACGTCCGACATCGTACAAAATTAAAATTCATTTAACTCCATCGGACGTCTGATAAAATGTTAAAATATTCGGATGAAAAATGGCGCCAAAATATTTTGACCAATCAAAATACTTTCGGATGATCGGATCGTCGGAAATCGGACGCATGAGACTCCGGCTTAACGCCGCAAAAAATGCAAATCTCGATGAAATATTTTTTTTCAGAACTTTTTTATGTCCTGAATATTTTGAAAAAAAAAACGATGTATTAAATAGTAGTTTAGGCAATTTAATATTTCTGTTTTGTAAAAAAATGCTTAGACCTTATCAGTTTAGATTTTCTATTGTGAATGTTTCCACTAAATACAATGATTACATTGGGGCCTTTAGCAATGATTTATGATGAATATTTAATAATTAGGGAAATGCAATGTTACTTTATTAGCTTAACTGCAGCCAATTAAAAATAGGTATAGATAACTATTTTTAATAACTTTTATTAAAATGGTAGCATTTGATACTTTTAAAAAGTATAAATTGTTTCTGAAAAGTTAATAACATAAACATTTTCTAAAGGCACAAATTTTAACATTCATATCATATGTACATACTTACTATTAACCACTCTTCTTAAATTTTAAGGTTCTTTAATTTCCAAAGCAACAAATTCTGTTGTGACAACCACTAAATATATTACAGACCCTGAACAGAGGGCAAAAAGGATAGTAAATATTTCCCAGAATGCAGATGTAGATTTTTGCAAGGCGTTTTGGTTTTTATCAGAAAGTGAATTAATGAATCAGTTGCCTTCAGTAGTATCTCCTAATGTTGCTGTTTGTAAAGTAATAAATATTGCACCAGAGCCCTTTTCACTAAATGTAAATGGAAAAGATATTGATATACCAGTTCCTACATCCTATTTGGGTAAGAAAAGTTGTTTATAGTACAATAATTTGTTGTGAAAATACCTCTACTGTTTTATTTATCTTAGAATTAAATACACTAGTGTACTTATATTAAAATTCGCTCAGCTCCATTTCTAATATTGTCTAAGACCAGTACTCTTACCATCTATGATGCACATACTATTTTTTGTATGACCCAGTCGCGTATTCAGGGGATCAAACACCAACCCCTCTCCTAAGCTTATTTAGGTAGGTAAACGAAACTTTAAAGACTACTGACGATATATTTGTTACACATAAGAAAATTTTATGTCTTTTTTGGATATCTCCTTCAAAAATTAAATTTAGAAATTCTTTTTAAACAAAAATTGTATGAAGTGATTCTACCCAAAAAGGAAAATTAAGTGTTTAGGATAAATCAATCAAATCAATGAAATAAAGCTTTATTGTGAAAAAAATGTAAAATTTTCATTCACAAAGAATCAGTCTTGAAAGAGATCATATTATTTTTTAACAAGCTATACCTATAACTAATTTCTAAAATTAAACTAAAAGTAAAAAACCACATGAACAAAATCAGTACAAAAAATGATAAAATTGGTGCGGTGGTGCCTATGTTAATATAATATGACAAACAATTGAGAAAAGGACGAACAACACTTATTCAATATACCATCATAATATTCCCAATAATAGTCTTTTTCAACCAACACCTTCTTAACCTCTATGAATTTTTTTTCTCCTCAATAATCTGTCTTAGTTGCACAGAAAGGTGGTTAAATAGCTTTCTACTATTATAAATTATTTAGTTTTTAGTTAGTGAAGCAGAAGGAATCAGAAGATCAATAGTATTTATTCTATGCGAGGAATAACCAGATATTAACGTCAAACTATTTTTAAGCTTCCTGTGCATAAGACAAACTGACTTCGATATAAAAATGCAGGGGAGTGTCAAAATTTTATGAGTTAGAAATAAGGGTCTACAGAAATACCTACATCGAATTTTGTACATTATTCTAAGATCTCTCTTTTGCAACACAAAGACTGATCTAAACAGGGTATCAGAGCATGAGCCCCAAAAACACATACCATAAGACAAATGCTAATCTATAAGCGGAAAATACACATTTGTAACTAAGCTCACATCCAGTTCCCTTGCAACTACTCTTAAGGCATAGCAACATGATAATGTGGCGAAAATTTGTTTACTGCTATTTAAAAGTTATTTGCTATCATGGGTACTAAACCAGAAAAACGTGTAATTGCTAGAGATCATTTGCTTTTTTGAAATGAAATGCTTTTATTGTCATTAATATTCCAGAAGGACATAGACAACGTCATTGTACATAGTATATTTACATTTAGTTTTGAACTTAGTTTCCTAAGCTGATCAGGAATAGGTGATCAAGTCTGTTCATCATTCGATTTTTACCTGAGTGAATTTTTCTCTCACTACTACAATTGATGAAAAATTATAACCTGTACAATAGCTTTATAGACACCCAAAATGAATATTGAAATATGTTATTGTTTTAGGTCCTAAACCGCTACAGGTCCGCCTTATTAGTTACCAAGTAAGAGAGGGAATGTTAGGATCAAAAAATAAAAGTTACTTGGAACCTCCGTCACAAGGCCTTATAGTACATTGTCATGGTGGAGGTTTTGTTGCGCAGTCATCTAAATCTCACGAGGGTTACCTTAGAGATTGGGCAAAGCATTTAAACGTTCCTATTATTAGTATAGACTACAGTCTGGCACCTGAAGCTCCGTTTCCGAGAGCTCATGAAGAAGTATTTTATGCTTATTGCTGGGTATTAAAAAATCATTCCTTTTTGGGTAGTACAGGTAAAGAAATATTTATATTGAATTTTAGTTAAATCTTTAAGTTGATAAAAAAAGAAATATTTTTTATGATTGTTGAGAAATTAAGAAATCTAACGTGAATAAATTTTAAAGAGAGGGTAAGTGACAAATGACAGTTTAAATTTAAATTGTAATAAACTTTTGATCTAAAGACAAAAATGTAAGTCAGAGCAACAATGTTAAGGGTGTAAAAGAAAGAAATGTCAAATGCAGCGTGTCCAAAGTGTTTTTAAATATTGTACTTTCAGTCTTTTATTTCACTCTTAGACAAAATTTTTTATAATGAAACATTTTTTTTAATGTGTTGGGGCTTTAAGTGTATAACAACTAATTTTTTTTTATAAATAGACATATAAGTGCGCTTTCTTTATTCTATTAAAAGTATTTTTTTAGGAGAAAAAATTCTTGCTGTGGGTGATTCAGCAGGAGCAAATCTTTTACTTTCAGCTACTCTAAAGTGTATTCATTATGGCGTACCTTTACCGCATGGAATTTTTGCAGCCTATGTACCCACTTTAGTAAAATTTGTTCCATCCCCGGCAAGGTTATTATGCATGATGGACCCTTTATTACCCTTGGGTTTTCTTATGAGATGCTTACAAGGTATTTTCAAGCAGAATTACACTTCCTTACCAGATTGTACAAATTTTAAAAATATATTTATACATTTATCTAAAAACTAAACAAATGTGTTAAACAGCGTATTTAAATAAAATCCCAATAAATAAAAATAATTCCAGAGAAATATGTAGTAATAAAATGAAATCAACAGGACGCCAATACGTACGGCGCTGCTGGTATTTTATAGATTTTTGAGATCTCGAGTTTGAATTCTGTATTTTTTTTTTTTGTTAGCTGATCTCGATTTTCAAGTTCATACGACCTAGGAAGTTGATGGTCAATTGTTATTAACAATTTTATGTTGCAAAATGGTCCGTTTGGGGCTCAAAGCTAACCCGATATCAATAAGCAAAACGTAACTTGTAATTGCAATCTTTCGGCTCACAGCTTGTAGTAATGGAGAATTCATAACTTTCTAAATAATTAAACAATTATAAATTGCGTAAACACAAAATGGGATAAAGAACCATGCAGGTATATTCTCTATAGGTTTTCGCAGCCGCTAAACATAATTTTTGGGATAGTTTGGTCTAGAAAAATATGTTAAAAAAATTATTTTCAACGTATAAGTTTAGGGAAAGTATTAATCGCAAAAGACATAGCTGTGAAAAAAATGTAAATAAAATCGTGTAATGGGGGAAAAGATATGGAAACTAGTAGGAAAAATAAGATGAATAATTGAACAAGCATGATTTATTTAGCATTGTTAATAATGGCAAAAAATTTAACAATAATAATAATAAGTCATCTTCGCAAAAATCCAAAAATATATCTCTAGAACTATCATTGCAAGAAATACTTTCTCAGCACCAGCGGAGCCCCACATTCTCACACAACTTTTGTACAAACAAGCTAGCAACATTTTTCACAAATCTTTGTAATGTATTGTCAGCAAATTGGCAGGTAAACACTGTGAGAAGTAACTTTTACACTAGCTAGCATGTAAACACCCCGAGAAAGCCGACTCTGCTAAGATGACACTTTGTTATCCCTGCCCTGTGTATATTGAAATTATTCCTATTTCTTATATTTTTCTGTCCACTATTAGCTGGTATATAAATCAACATTTTCACATTAAATAATTCAACACCGGTAAGAGCAAATCAGCTTGTAAACACACCGAGCATGTGCAAAGACGACGCGTTCTTTTGCCTGCTCTGCGCACAATCCAACATGGCCGCCTGCGTCCACAGGAGATACGAACTTTTTCCCTAAGATTTACCCGATATTCTTGTTCTACCTCAAATCATTTGAATTTCTTCAGTATATTGAAGAATGTAGACATATTTTCTTAAAGATCTAACCACCCCTCCCCCTCTTTAAAATGGTACTCTTAACATGTTGCTTATAATGCGTATAGTCATCGAAATCAGATTTTTTAATTAATAGCTTTTAAAATTAAGGAAAAAAATTACGATTATGGAGTTAAATAAGGCCGGCCTAATTTTATTTATTTTTTTAATGTAATTAATAAATTTTATTTAGAATTTAGCAAAATTCTAGTTTTTTTTTCTATAAACATCATCAACTGGTTAAAAACAATATCCTCTTATTATTTTTTAAATATCTCATCCATTTATTGGCCTCAGTTTATTATATTTCTTAATTTTATTGTTCAGCGGTGTCGATTGTAATTTAGGAAAATGCAAAGAAATTTTAGGTTGACAGTTGCTGAATTACAATTGACACGGAGTATATTAAAATTCGAAATCATATACCTAGTATAAGACTCATATATATTTTAGCCTATGCATGCCCTCCAGATACAAAACAAGGCCAAAATGATAACTTTGACAACTTTAACTCAGATACAGAAAGTTTTGAAGACATAACAGAATCTGACTTGGCAGAACTACAAGCTCATAAGTCGCCTGTTTCCGAAGCATCAGATACATTGACCTATGGCTCTTTTAATTCCAATATTGATGAAATTAACGAAAAAGATTTAACGTCGGCAGACATTGAAAAAAGTCAGGAATATATGGCAGACATAGTACACAAATATGTACTAGGTAGGGATTACTTGGGGTCTGTGTTTTCGAGTAAATACTATTCTCCAAATAAAATAGGAGGTATGGTTTTAATTCTGTTGTTTCTTGTTGTGTCTCGGTAAAAGCAAGCAGTTCCCTTTATGCTTTAGGTACTAGATGTTTGCTGGCTAGTTAACTTTCGCGCTTTTTGTTATGCATTCTTTGAACCAGTCATACATTAATTTTAAACACCAGCGCAAGGGGTACAGAATTACCCTTGATACATAAATAATACTGCTGCTAATAGTTTTTTTTATACTAAACTTTCCGAACTTTTCCAATTTAAGTATAAAACGCCAGTACCACAAAAAAAATCGATATTTAGCAGATGGTTTTTACATAGGCATGGAAATAAATGTGTTTTTGATTCAAATAAATTTTTTGCAAGAAACTTATTCCTTACCATTAAAATGGTAATAAAAAGTAATAAAGAAATCGTTAAAAACCTACGAAGAGTCTGAGGGAAAAACGACGATAGTCAATTTTTGGGCATAAATTAATCAATAGAAAATGTGGGTTTCGGTAATAATTAACAGCAAAAAACCCCTTCGAGTCACAAAATATGTGCACTGATGTAAAACCGTTTTGGGGAAAAAGAAAGAGGTTGCAAGCCTAGGTGGGAATAACGATGAAGTTCCAGTTTTACGACTGATGGTCTACCCGTCTTGGCGTCGCGTGGCCCTTGTTGATTTCTATAGAACTGTTTATTATTTTCAGAGCTGGGACGGATCCTTCAAAAAAGGTATCGATTTACGGATCCAGATCGTCGTAAGGAATCGAATCACCAATACGAATCACGATTCCTTTTTTAAGAAAAAAAAGGAATCGATTCCTATTTATCGGATCACGAATCCGAATCATCATTAGTTATTAATAATAAGTTATTATACTTACGAATGGTAACTACGATACGAATGATACTACATAATCCAGATGATTAATCAAACGTCAAAGATTTTAGCACCGAGCCCGAGCCGCGATTTATAATTTCTGGGATCAACATAAATCCACCCTTAAATGGAACATTTTTTCGAACTATATTTCAAAATTTGCGATGCTAGATTTTTATAGGGTTTTTAAATGTGATTTTTAAGATAACCTCAAGCGACCTATAAATGGGACATCTTAATGTAGTTTTACCGGAAGTTTCACCAGTACCGTTTAATAATTTCTCTGCTTGCGGAATATAAACATGTATCTAAATTTAAAATTCATTTTTGGATGACACCGTGAATAGAAATAATTAAATGTCCCATTTAAAAGTCCCTTAGGGTTATCTCAAGGATAACTAAAATTATAAAGATTGAGCAATCAGAACTTTTAACATAAATGCAAGTAAAATGTATGCACATTTTTGGATACCAAAAAACAACATATTTTACTTAAAAATCACATGTTAGTTGTGTTTCCTTATTTCAAGATTTTAATAGGCAGATGTTTTAAAATTCTTAATCCTAATTTCCGAAAATCAATGTGATGCTGATTAAGAATCTTGGGTAAAAATTTGGAAATTTAAAATGAAAGATTTAAAATGGCGAATTTTGGCACTTATAAGCCAATTTGTCCCAGATTCGGGATATAAGGATTTTAGGGGAGCTAGGTCAAAATTTGGAAATCAAGAATATTGGGTGAAAATTTGGAAAATTAAAATCGCGTATTCAAAATAGCTGGGTTTGGCATTTGTCTTAAATTAGAAATATAAGGAATCGATTCCGGATCATTTTTAAATTTATATAACAAATCCGGATCACGGATCCTATTTTTAAAAAGTAATTGATTCCAGCCTTCGGATTTTTAAAAAGAAATCGATTCCTGGGTTTAATTTCTACCCAGCTCTAATTATTTTTAGTTTTTAAGTAAATATTTTCTAACGCAGTGATTTATCTCAAAATAAATACTGTCACACCTTATTTTCGGGGTGCAACATGAACGCAGAAGAACAAATTAATTATAAAAAATGGATATTAAACTAGTTGTCCAAATAAGAACTTTGAAATTGCGGAAAAATATAAATTATTACTTACATTAGTAAATCACACTTTGCTAGGGACATGTTTCTACGGGGGTAAACTATTTTTACGTATTCATATTTCATATTATTCATTTGACCGTGATATGTGATAACACTCATCACCTTTCTATTGGTCCATATATTTACATGAAAGTGTTTTATTTAGGTAGCAGGTTAAGCTGGTTTACTGTTCTAGTTAATGTTATTTATTATTAAATATGAATTTAATATGCAATCCTGTAAGCAAGGTAAGTATGCCAGTTTTAAGATTAAATGTTGCAATTAAAGAGAAAAAGTTTTTTGTTAATTAACGTCTTTTAAAGATTTTAGAATTATTATAAGATATTGAGAAATGGTTATGCATTTTGTACTATAAACAATACAGTTTAATATATTTCTTTTGTAAAGCCCCTAATATTACACAATATCTCAGACAAAGCCTGTAAATTGTATGCACAAATTTTATTAACATTGACAATTTAGCGGGACAGTTACTTATTCTTAAGATACAGAAATGTCATTGCAATTTTTGAAAGAACGACTGACGTGGGTAACAGAGGGGTGGTTAACCAAAAAGCAGTTGGTTGCTTTTGGTTTTATTAAGGTATGGGTTTTCCAGCTAAACTGCGGACTTTATCGTTGTTCTCTCATAAAAACGAAAGTTACACTATGAATTCAACAAAAATAAATTAGTTACATGAGTAGGTTGCTCCATTTATTTTTTTTTCTTTTAAAACGTATTTTAACCCATTTGTATGAGTTTGAAATTCAAAAAACGGTTTATCTTACATTACCTAGACGATATTCATCGTTTTTACCGCCTACACTTCATATTGCATGGGTCGCTGTAAAAAAATTAAAAACGGTCATCCAATGAGGTGTGAAGAGAGTCATAATTGTGGCTTTTCTCGCGTTTAAAAATAAACGTAAACTAGTCATCTTGTGTATTTTTTCGGGAATCTGAAAAATACTTTGACATAATATTAACTTGTGTTTTTGCTTTTTAGGTACTTATTGATATTTTTTTCTATTTTCTCATTTAACCCACAAATTTCTCATAAATTAAAAACATATATAGGCTTAGGAATGAGAACATGTTTTTAATCTCTTGGCCCAATTTTTCTTATAACTGTAAAAATACGTAGTCCATTCTGGATAAAAGAGTTTTAGATTTAGACGCCATTTGCTTTGTACAATAGTATGTCATTTCACATTAAAATTTGTAGTTTTCTGCTGTGTAATTATGTAACTTGAATTTTTGATCTTTATTTTATTTTATTTATTTATTTAATTTTTAATTTTGCACATTTGTGTTTAATAGTTTCTGGACTATCTTTTTATTTTATTTTATATTAGCCGCACGCCATTAATGCAGAATTAATTTATGTGCTTATGGTAAAGCATACTTGAAGATGATAGTATATTTACACTAGATACATTAAAAAAATTAAAACTATAAAATTTTTAAATTTTTAAATGCCATACAAAAAAGTAATAAAGTATATAAACTTTTGAGGTCACAAAAGGGTTTTTTAATCTTTTTTGTAGTAATATTTTTGTGTTTTGTATGTTTTTTTAAGAATCTGACACAGATAATGAAGGAATGAAGATTTCATCGGCAGACGCGGAAAGTACTTCATCATCTGCACTGGATAATTCTTTTCAAACAAGACTCTATAGTTTTGTTTCCAATATTAAAGGACATTTTAGTAGAATGCTGGGAGAAAAAGGTCTAAGCAGTGCAGAAAAAATACTAGAAACGGATAAGCCAAGTAGTTTGTGGGATGACATCTGCTTTCCTGTACCTAATAATCCGTATTTAAGTCCTTATTATGCCTCTGATGACGATTTAAAGAAATTCCCTCCCACTAAAATTTTGGTAAGCTTCGCAAAGTTTGCTATTAACATTGATAGAATAGAAGAATAGAATAGAATAAATCTTTATTGTGTTAACCAAAGGTTTTACATACGTCAATTGAATAAAAATAAGTTTAATTAAACAGATCAGAGTAATAATATAAACCAGTACAATTTACATAGAAAACATAGTGTTCCCGAAATAATATACTAAAGATAATGATAATAGTAACAATACACACTTTAAACCAACATGACAATTACATAATAAAATAGTAAATTTAAAAGTTTAAAGTAATTAGATGTTTAGTGGTGTTGTCATGTATTCCTCAACGCTATAAAATGCGTGTTGTATCAAATACTGTTTGGTAGTGAATTCAAATTTTTTTATAAGCTGGTTTCTTGTTTCTGGATTAAGTTTATTATATAGTTTAACATTAAGAGAATTGTTTATTGACCTTTGCAATTTAAACCTCTGCAATCGCAGGTGATCTGCACTTCTAGTATTATAATTATGTACATCTGAATTCTGCTCAAGTATATGTCTTTTCTTGTGAATCTCACGTAGGCTTTGAAAAATATAGATGCGGGGACCGTCAGTAGTTTTAGACCAATGAATAATGGTCGACAATGATCTCTAAACCCACATTAGCCAATATGCGAACAGCTTTCTTTTGTAAAATAAACACTCTAAGTGCTTGGCTACCCATTTTCCCATAGGAGAGTTCCATAGGATATGTGGGAATAAAAAAAAAGCAAGTATAAACTCATCAGACAGGCGGTGCTTTACAAACTTTCCCAGCCTCCTCAGAAGAAAAAGAGACGACGAAAGCCTAACACCCCCGTAAACATGTCCCCGCCATTGGGGCCATCACCCAATGTTATGCTAATAACCTGAAAAGTCTGAAGTGCACCTTGGTTGCTGAAATGAAAAAATTCTCGGGGTTTTTTTCCTGTTCAAAACTTTTTTAAAATAAAACCCCAACCTTCGTCTTTTGCTAAAGAGAAGACATGCTATTCTGGCGTCTGGGCTCGCCAGCGCCCAATCAAACTTTATCGTAAACGCTACGCGGGACAACGATGTGGCAAGAAAATTGACGGACCTTTTGGGTAAAAATTTAAAACGGGTTTGGGCCCCAAAAAGACCCCCCGGGGCCCCCTCCATACTTCACCCTTGTAAAAAGGGGGCCATCATTCCCTGTTGACATACTGGGTTCGGTTTGAGAGATTTTTGACCCAAGAGATCCAACTTACAACTTACCCTAATACCGTAGTAGCTTTCCATCTTTTTAAAGCAATCTCTCATGATCACAATCGAAGGCTTTGCTGAGGTCCACAGTGTCCCCCCGTAATTTTTCCCCCCTCAAAGCCCCCAACCCATTACAAATCCTTCAAAAAGGCCTTAATGGTAGAATTGCCATTATTGAAACCATATGACCGGGGTTAATAATTTTATGCTTAAAATATTTTACAAGTCTGAGCTTAAGGATAATTTCAAATATTTTAAAAGATCATTATTATAAAATGGGACGTGATTTGCTGGATCTTCCCTTTCCCCCTTTTTTAAAAAAAAGGACCCTTTTAACTTAAATTTATTGGAAACACACCCTTTTTCAATACATAAGTTAAAAGAAATTTAGTGGCATTATCAAATGGGGCCAGTTTTTTAATTATCTTACTATTAAGTCCAAAAATTCTGACATTGGAATTTTTTAAAAATCATTTATTGGGTGTTGGCCTAAAAAAAGGGAACTTTGACAGGGGGGATAATTAATGGTAGGCGTGGTGATCCATTAGAGGAAGATCTTTATCAAGCCCTTTGCCACGGGAGACAAGTATTCATTAAATCTTCAGATCGTTTTCCCGCTCACCATAGTTATTTTTTTGGTTTAAAAATTTAAATTTAAATTTTCCCAGTATCTTTTACTTTATTATTAGAGTTTTTAATAAAATTACCCATGTTTTTCTTTTGTTTCTCTAGCTCTTGCATAATTTTTTAAATGGCTCCAAAAGCGCTCAAGGGGGTTCATCTTTAAAATGATCGGAAAAACATTTTTTCACCGCAAATGTATTTCTCTTTTCCCCTTTGGGTTCGGGGGTAAAAAAAACAGGATTCTTTTTTACCACAATATATTTTTTCTTTAAAGGAAAGGGGAAAGGGGAAGCCCAGATCTTTATATTTTTAAAATTTCTTCAAGGCCATGTTCAGTAATAAAATCTTCTAACTAAATTTACCCTTGGTACCCCAGAAAATTTTTAAAAGGCTAAACCTGTTCCTGGTGATCAGACGGCAAGGATCCGATACCCCTCGACGCTTTAATTTTTGGGTTAAAATGTTGTCTATCCCAATGTTTAAATTACTAAACAGAACACAGGTAGGTTTATTTATTGGGGGCCTCAAGGTTAAAGAGGGAAAGAAGACATAAAAATTTAAAAAAGGAAAGGGAAAGTGTTCAAAAAATTACATTAAAATCTCCGGATGTTATTTTGATTTTTTTGAGATAAATCATAACAGAGACTCGACAAAAACCGAAACTCCCCAAAGTTAGCGGTGGGATCTAAAAAAACTGAAATTTAATCCATCCCCTTTAAAATCTCCCCCCCCAAAAAATTAGCATTAAAATTCTCTACAGTAGTCGTTTTTTAAACTACGGGATTAAAAATTTTTAAAAAATCCTCCCTTACATACATGACCACACCACCGTGTTTCAACATCTACAGAAACTTGAAAAACACCAACCAAAGGAAACTTTTAATTTTTGGCTTCCCTCAACCAAATGTAAACCGGGCAAACAATATTAAATGCATTTTTAAAGAAATAGAGATTTGCTCAATCTTTTAAAAAACATTGTAATTGACTTAAATCTGTATTTTAAAACCCCACTGGCATTTTTGAATTGGCAAAACCTCCTGTTGAAACTTTATTGTGTACATTTTGGTCAATTAACCTATCTGATATTAATGGTTTTTTTTCTGAAATTTTTCCCCGAAAATTTGCCCTTTTTTTGGGGATCTGCTCCAATTAAGTTTAAATAGACCAACAACAACACCCGCCAAAAACCTCTGTCCCTAAAGAGATCACATTGATCGGGTTTAGTTTTTGAATGATGCTTGATAAGGGTTTTTTTGCCGGAAATCCTTTTTCCCCGGAGAGGTTCTATGCCATTTTCTGCTGATGAAACTTTCTCTTGTTCAGTGGTTTTCCATTGGGGTTTCCAACTTTTGGTTTTTATTTTTGTTCTTTTTCGCGGCCAGTTTAGTTTTGATGTTGGTTCCTCTAAAACCCTCAAAGCAGTTGACTTCTTAGCCGGCCCCAAATAGTGTTGCAGCTCTGCGTCAACAGTGTATTTTTTTGAGGGTGATGCTTTTTGATTTTCCAAATTGTTGTCCGTAAAAACCTAACAAGCTCAGTGTTGGTACTTTAATAGCATCCACAACTGGGTCCAGTGTTATATTTTAAATGTTCATTTTGATCCCGGAAATCGCTTTTATGGCTTGGTATAATAAAGTCTATCCCCCGGTACAGTTTTTGGAATTAGGGGTTTTTTTTGATTGTTGTTTCTTTTTTTGATTTTGTTTCATTCAAGGGTTTTTTATTCAGTGTGGATATCATCTTCTATTTTTGGGTTCGGGGTCAGAATCGGCTGCGATATGGGTTTTTAATTTTCTGATCTTATTTTTGGGGTTTTCGATCTCCTCTTTTGGGAATCCACCAATTTAAACATCTTTGGAAGTTTAAAGCCCAAACGGTCAGGACATAAATGGATTAATTTCTTGTTTGGCGGTATTCTCTAATTTCTGGGGTTTTTTAAAACTTGGACTTTCTCACATCACTCTTGAGATCGGGGAAAACAAAGGTTGGGCTCTGCTTCCCTTAACACAGTCGTTATTACATTAAACATTTTCTATTTGCCATTTAAAAGCCAAAATTTTTTTCATTATAAATAAAGTTGATGGTGTGTTTCTATCTTACCCTTTTTTAAAAAAAAGCTGATAATGGTTTTTCTCACGAAATCTCTTTGGGTGACAGTTTCACAACGTTCATTCTTCCTTTTTTGATTGGTTCAAACTGGTTGTGGGAACGGCTGCCCAAGTTTAAAAAAGTTTTTTAAAACCGTTAACTTCGGTTTGTTTTTGCCCAGTCGAAAAGTGAAGAGGAAGAAGTTTAACCTGATATTTTGGTTCGAAATGGAAAACCATATTCTCTTTCGTTAAATTTGGGAATAATCACTATAAAAATTAGTTTTCGCGATCCTTTTCTCTACAAGATTTTCAGATCAGGCGAATTCCGTTTTGGGGAAAAAAGTCGATTATCAATCAAAACCCAACTTTTTTAAATCCTTTCTTTTTAATCCCCAATAAATATAGTGAAACAGCAAAACAAAAAAAAAAACAACAAATAACACACTAGAAAAAAAATAAGGTTAAGGCGCGCCTGATTTTTATCATAAAAAAATACTACTCCCGAGTACTCCCATCTCAAATTTAAACGTAATCGTCCGCAAACTCTGACGTTTTGGCCCATAAACAAAACGTGTGAGAACACCACCCAAGTTTTTTTCAAAAAATTTAGAAACTTTTATTGAACGCGGACAGTTAATTCCCCAAAAAAATTCCCTGACGTCCCCCATTGTTTTACTTCTGAGAACAAACCAAATAACCCTCTGATAGGAAAAATTTTTGGTATGTTTGAAAATCGTTTACAATATTGTGAGAAATAGCAGGTGAGGATAAAAGTTTCCCGTGATCGTTCACCAGGCAATGTTAATGGCAACGCGGTTACATTCATTAATTTTGAACAGTTTCACAATTTAGGGTTTCAAAAGGGGGCCCCTTAAAATTAAAATCCCCTACGATAAAGGTGTATTAGATATGTTCAGTTTATATTATTATTTTATATATATATATATATATATATATATATATATATATATATATATATATATATAAAATTTATATATATATATATTTATATATATTATTTTTATATATATAATATATATATATATATATATATATATATATATATTATATATATATATATATATATATATATATATATATATATATATATATATATATATATATATATATATATATATATATATATATATATATATATATCCCTTAAGTGTCGGGTTGCCCCAAAGTCCAGACCCGATGGCGGCCAAGATTTTGGACCCTGTCTACTTTGATACATTCAGTTAAGCGAAAGCCAGCAAAGCGAAATTTAAAACTTTGTTGGGGAGGCCTAAGCCAGTGCAAACAACAAAGCGATTTAAAACTAAGCGATGTTATCTGGGTGACAATTCAAACTCATTTAATGGGTAGGGACCAAAGCGAAGGGAGAGAGGGGTTAATAACTCTCCCTCTTCCTCCTATCAGATCACATACCTAAACCTTTTCCAGTCTTTTGGTATGGTCCTCTATCCCAAGGGTTTAACGTGCCGGTTGAAAAACGCCTCTTTCGGATGATCTTTCCCGTAGGACATGGGCCGGATATGGTTTGTTCCTTGAGCAACAGATGTAGACTCAAGATCTAAATTTGAAAAGTCGGTGTTAAAACCAGGGGCTTACTACCTAGGGTCACTGGCACGTCGGTTGGCCAGTTGGGTCAGTTTCGTCCTCATTGACTCATCGGCGAGGAAGGGTCTCGTGACTGCCGAAGAACATTTCATCGTGTAGTGTTCCCCAAAGTTTCTGAGGTTTGTCACCTCCTGGCCTAGACCATGGACCAGAATCACATCTGGATACCCTCCCTGCATATATATATATATATATATATATATATATATATATATATATATATATATATATATATATATATATATATATTATATAAAATATATTAAAATATATATATATAAAAATATATATATATTATATGTATATGTATATAATAATATAATATATATTTAATAATAATATATAAATAATATTAATAATAATATAAAAATAAAATGTATATATTATATATAAATAATAATAATAAAAATAAAAATATACTAAAAATAAAATAAATAAAAATAAAACCAAAACAATTTTGCCAAACTAAGGGGATTTTCCAGAATACCTAACTTTAGAAAATAATATTTTTTAAACATTTATGCAGGGGGGAGAACTGCGACTAAAAAAGATAATTTTCATTAAACGTTTAAAAAAGGCCCGTTCACTTTGATCATTAATTTTTAATTTATATTTATTTTTATTTTGAAAAAAAATTCTTTTTTTGTTTATAAATAATTTTAAATTGGTATTTAAAATAAACCATGATTAAAAAATTTTAAAATTCAAAAAAAATAAAAATAGCTAATAAAAGAAAAGGGGTTTAAATTTTGAATAGTTTTTTTGCCTTCGGGGTTTTAACTGTTGATTATTGGGGACTTTGTTTTTGGTTTATCAGTTCAAAACGACGGTTTGACCTCATTTTAAAGGGTTTTTTTTGCGGGCTTAAAAGGGGGCAATAACGGTTTTTGGAATTAAAGACTTAAAAAAAGTTTTAAAAAATGAAATCTTGTTAACTCCTTACACTTATTTTCGATGATGGACAACATCTAATGTTTAAAACCAAACATTACTGGGGAGGCCAGTTTGGAAAGCGAAAAGAAAAGAATCTGGATAAACCTCGGCTCCAACCAAAATTTTTCCCACAGATCGACGAAGAGACCGACAAATCAGCACGCAGCAGGAATTATCTTTCACCCGACAATGATCAGGAGGGAAAAAAAAGTTTTTCCCCTTTAATTTTTTTTTCTTGCAATGATCGTTTCCTTGGGCGGGGGGTTTTATTTTTTAATTTTTCTTTTAAAGGATTTTTTATGTTGTATAATTTAAATGATTTTTAGATTAGCTGTGATGGATAAAACCCAAAAGGATAATTCTAATAAAGCACAAGGTCATGTTCATCGTATTCCCCATTTTTATTTTAATCTTATCAACAGTTGAAAATTCAAAAATTTGCTTCTACGAAAAACTTAAACGGAAGGTTCGGGATGACAAGGGATAATATGTTTTTGTGAAAACATCAAAAAACTTGGTTTCTTTTCAAAACAATAACCATGTTTTTACAGTGTAATATACATTTTTGTTTTATCAATTGACGAGTAACGCCGGGGGAATTTGCTAAATAAAATCGATCTCCCAGTCCGTTCATCGATTTAGGACCCTAGATGACTGGGCCCTTAGCACGGAAAATTTTTTCCATCTACTTGGGACCGCGCTCTGATCCCCCCGGTCCTTATTAGGGATCTTGGGTTTTATTACCCCAACAACAAATTTTCCCTAATCCTTTTTATAAGTTGATAACAGAGATGTTGACTTCTAATTTTTTTTCTTCCACCCCAGAAAAATACTACTTTTAATTTTAAAAATATCATTTGATAGAGTTGAAAGAAAATTAAAGACAAAAAATTTTGACGTTCTATTAAAAAAATAGCAAATAGGAAAAGGTAAAAAACAACGTTTATGCAAATACTTTTTTTTCTATCTTAGAAAATACGTTTTCTTTCAAATAAGGGTGGAAAAAATTCTTTACTCCAGGAGGTAAAATTTTTTTCTTTTTTTTAAAGTGTTAAAAAAATGTTTGGTTTAAATTTCCTAATCTTGGATTTCCCATTAAAATTTTTTATTGTTATTATAGGTTAGGATGTATCTTTAACTCTAAAGTTTTAAAACTTTTTTAAATCATTATATATTATCGTTGTTCACTAAAACTTATATTTCGGTTCAGGGACGGCTTCAGATTTTTCGATCAATTGGCTTCTAAATTTTGTTGACAAAATACGGGTTCTTTTAATTTTTTTTTTTTTCCCTTGGTTTCTTTATATTAATTTTTTTTATTATTCTTTTTGTATGGCATTTAAAAAAATTTTTTAGTTTAACCAAGCCTGTTTAGCAATCCGCTTCGGCGTTTCCTCGTTTCATCAATTAGAAATTTTGTATCATGGGGGCATAAGACAATTAAAGTCAGGTTAAAGGGTTTACCTCCCCTCAATCGAATGCCATATTATCTGTAAGGCAAACGGTTTCATCTAAGTATATCCCTTTGACAAGTTTTAAACAGGCGTTTTTTCAAACAAAACAACCCAATTTAATAATGGAGCACAAAAAAAAAATAATTTTGAAAATTTATGAAAGTAGTAGAAAAACATTATATACATTCCTCTGAGGGAAAGGCATTTCCCTTTTTTTAATGCCCTCGCTTTTGTCATCGATTATCCCAGGAAGAAAAGAGACTTGCCCCCCTTTTTTATAACTTTCCCCCTTGGTCAGATAATTTAATATTTTGGATACGGCCCAACGACGACTGGGGGGGAGGTGGCCCTCTACTCTAAGATTGCGAAGATCGTTCTGTCAATAAAGTAAAAGACGTATTTGACCCCTACCATGTAACATTATTTTTCCAACTTTGATGAAACCTAAGTATAGCTTAAAGTTAACGAAATCACAAAAACGGAGAATTTGTAATCTGAAATATTTTTAACTCATTATTTCAAAAATTTAGTCTTTGTTTTTTTTTTTAAAAATTAAAATACTTTAAATTTTCCCTTGTTTTTTATGAAAATTTTTAATTTTTTTTTTTTAAAGTAAAATGAAGAGTCAGAAAAAAAGTTATAGCCCATGAAGGGTTTTTTCCCAAAATGGTTTTTGTTTGGTTTTGACGTTAAAATGCCCCAAAAGCACGGGTTTTTGAAAAGTGATGGGGGGAACCCAATAAACCCCAAAATTTGGGGCAAAAAAAACCCCCCGCCATTTATGGTCCCTTGGGGTTGTGGTTTGACCTTAGTTATGAAAATTTTTATTTTAAAATCCCGTGGGGACGTTGCCCAAGGGTCAAGAGTATTACGGTTCATTGTGCAGCGTCTAGATGTCTTTAAAATTAATTTTCTTATATTGAATAATTAAGGCTTTATAGATTCAGGTGGGGGAACTTACCCATCGGGTCTAAAAATTAAACAAGCAAACTGACGGCAATTGAAAAAATTCCAAAAAACCCATAATTCTGGTTAAACAGATAGCTTTTTTTTTTGGAAAAATAACATTAAATATTCCCTAAAAAATATTTTTAAAATTAAAAAAATAATAATCTTTAATTAAGTTAAAATACGTACAAAACTTAATTTCAGAAAATCTTCAAAAATACTAGTTAGGTCTGGACTTTCCCCCCAACTATATATCGGGAATTTTTGGAGTCTTTTTTTATAAAATTAATGGTTAAATTTTAAGAGCTTTTAAAAGCTTGGGATACATTTAAACTGAATTTTTTTCGTCCCCCAAACCACATATCAGAGGGGGAAAATATAAAAAAAAATTTATTTTTTTTTTTAAAATGTCTTTTTATTTGGGAAAACAAATTATTTAATTTTCTTCCCCAATTACTTCAGGAATATTCTGATCAGCCTGGCTTGTTGAGGCAAGGAGGGACAAAATACAAAATCCACGACAATCTCCAGCAAAAAAATAAGATTTGGAGATCAATATAACGAATGTGAAGCCATGTTTTCCTTTAATTACTTATTACAATGCCTACACACGTGGCATTTTTTATTACTTAGTGAATAAATGAAATTAACACCAAATACTAATGTTATTTTATGGCGGTGGGAGTTTTCTTAATGTTAAAGAAGCAGAAGTATAATAATTAGAGTTATTTAATTTAATTTAAATCCAGATCGATATAACAAATGTGATACCATGTTTTTCTTTAATTGTTTTACAATATTTATTGTATTTTACAATACCTACATAGGTAACAGATTTTATTAATTAGTGACTGATTAAAAATAGTAAAAGACTATCTAGCGCCAGGTGCTTTTGGTAAGTAGGTGTCTTTTTAGTAGATGCTAAATGAAGATTTACTCGAGCGTCATAGAGACCTATTGGGTTGCGAAGTTTAGATCATAAAAAGAAAAAAATGTTATATAATGTATACCTTTTCATCGGTGGGGGAGCCTATAGATTTTCAAAAATGTAAAAAAAAACTTGCATGGACATACTCGAGCGCATAAGACATTGATAGCATCCATGTCCCACGTACTTTTAATAATGTACGTATGTTAATCTAATCGTTTGCACGATGTACGAAGGAACCTGAACAAATCAAGCAGGTTTTTTTACAATCTCTTTCCTGCGATACATTAATATAAAATATAACAATATAACCTCAACGGAGCACATTTCTTGTAAGCTTTTGTAATGAATAATCGAAGAGAGCCCGAAAGATCACTATCGGAGGGCTTTGAGCCAGTAAAGCCTTGCATCTTACGCTCCCTGGCGAACAACTGCCCGCGCCCAGATCTCTGGCCGTTTTTCCCATCCTCAAAGCCTGAACAAGGCACTCGGGGATGAACTTATATTGTACATATTTTTTGTATATATTGTAGCTATTAAGATGTTTTGTAAATATTTGAAACAATGAATAAAGCTATTTGTCAGTAAGTAAGTAAGTTTGCATGATGGGGTTGGTCGTACGTAAGGGTTGAAAATGAGAACAAAAAAATCGAACGCGTCAGATTTTCTAAGGGAATGTTGAGTGAACCTAAAAAAAGCTCTCATTTAATAATTTAATGATTTGGATGTGAGGCAAACTCGCGGCCATTATTAGAATGTGCAAAAAAATTCGCCATTTTGAAATACGTAAGCGCGTCAGATTAAGATATGTCTTAGACGTGATGTCCCATAATCTGACGATTATCTGGAGGGATTCGCCTAATCTAACAATTAAAAAATGTTTATATTTTTTTTTTAAACCATTGAGCTTAATTAATTAAAAATCTCAGGAAATAGGATGCAAATAAAAAAGGGTATGTCTTTTAAGTAGAATACATATATTTATAAGAAAATAATTATAACAAATTATTTTTTTGAGCATATTTAACTCCGATTTAGAAGATGGCAAGTTGCACACATCGTAATTCCATCGCAACAAAAACCAGAGTGGGGACGAAGTGAAAGAGTAATAGATAGAGAAAGACCGAGAGAGAAATAGAAATTGTCATATTATATATTTTTCGTTATCTCTAAATTATTTCCTTCAAAATAAAAAAAAAAATTAGCCACGCTCGATAATGTCGAGATGACTTTTTTTATATACAAATTCGTAACCCTCCCACTTCTTTGCGTCATTCGAAAATTGTCAGATTAGTGGAATATACACTTTTAGCATGCAATTTACTCACCCTACCTTAATCTGACACGCTTGAAAATTTCTGATCATTTTTTTTTACTAATCTGATCCTTTATCCTTGGCGGGCGGCCATACATATGGGGCTCATATTTGATGGAGGTACTTAACCGGGTACAAGGTATCCACCTGTATGTTAATTTGCCGCGCTTTAGTAAATGCCGAAATCCCCGCTTGGGCTCCCCTACTATTTATTTTACCAATTATTAAAAAAGTGTTCTTAAGTTCTTAAAATTGATTGTAGTAGTAATATACAAAGTAAGTTTTTGTGATTTATGTACAAATCTATGTAGGCCCCTCCCCTCCAAAAAATGTAAGGTCCCTTCTATAGCAAAAAGCTGTCGTCGCTACTGACGGGGCCCTACAAAGCTTAGATTTTTTTCAAATCCAGGATATATGGAATAAGTGTATATTTCTTCTAGCAGAAGTGCTCGCTGAACAGCTAAATCAATAAAAAATAATAATAACGATTAATAATTCAGAAATTATGCACAGGCGCAAAAATGGTTATTAATTGAATTTTTAATTTATTACTGTAAATATAACATTATCCGTTTTTTAAATTCTAGACAGTGCAAATGGATCCTTGCTTAGACGATTGCGTTATGTTCGCTAGAAGATTAAAGTCAGTGGGAAATGACGTGAGTCTTGATATTTTAGAAGGTTTACCACATGGCTTCCTTAATTTTTCATTGGTAGGTCAAGTTCTGAGTTTATTTTGTATTTACTTAAAATTTACCATTATTTTTAAAAGCTAATGCAGTTTTTTTTTACATAAATTTAATCTAGGTTTAACGGTTTTAAGTAAAATTTGATTTGACAGTGGTATTGGTAAAATTTGTTTAAAGTCTAATCTAACTCTATTATAGTACTACTGTGATCAAAAACTAAGGTGAATTGTTTTATTTTTAAGTTAGTACCACTGCTAGTAACATCTGGTAACAATTTGACGTCTCTAACATCATTAGTATTTAGTTTACGCTTGGTTTTGTGAACAAAGAAAAGTTGATTTGGCGATTTTTACAATGTCTGATTTTGTTAACCAACGAAGTGCGATTAAATTTTGCTTGCGGAATAAAATTTCTTGTACAAAAACATTTAGCAAAGGCATTCGGCGATGATACCATGTCGCAAAAAAAATGTGTATAAGTGGTATAAGGACTTCAAAGAGGGCAGAGAACATATTGCTGATTTGGAACGCTCTGAACGACCACCAACATCAATTAAAGAGCAACACATCAAGAAAGTGAAGGATTTAGTGTTTAAAAATCGACGATTATCTATTAGAGACCTTCTGGATATGGTAAATATATCATATGGATCGATTCAAGCGATTTTGAATGATCATTTGGGTCTCAGAAAAGTGAAATAACGTTTGGTGCCAAAATTTTTCAATTTCATGGAAAAAGAAGGACGCAAAGAAGTCTGTACAGAGATCCTTGCCAACTATCAGGACGTTAAAAAACGCATTATTACTGGTGATGAGACTTGGATTTATGCATACGATCCGGAAAAAAACGACCAATCGAGTGAATACCTTGCAAAAGTGACGTCTTTCACGTCACGAAGATCAATGCAAAGTCGTTCAAAAATCAAGGTCATGTTGACTGTTTCGATTATCGTGGTGTAGTGAATGTCTTTCACTCGACCAATCATTCAATACGGAGTATTGTTTGAATGTTATGCGTAGTTTTTGTAAGGCTATTCGCAAGAAACGGCCGGAATTGTGGCGAAACAACTCTTGGTTTTTGCATTACTATAATGCACCATCTCACACTGCATTTTATGGTCGAAAATTCTACTCATATCGTTGCTCAGCCGCCGTATTCGCCTGATTTAGCTCCGTGTGATTTTGGCTGTTCCCAAAACTTAAACTACCACTTCGAGGACACCGTTTTAAGTCGATTGAAGAGATTTAACGTAAATCACTACGTACATTGAAGGTCATACCTGAAGACGACGATTTGGCATGCATGGAGGACTGAAAGAAACATCGGCACAAGTCTATTTTATCGGAGAGGAATTATTTTGAAGGGAATTAAATAGATTTGGAAAGATAAATAAAGATTTTTCATTTTATAACAAATTCACCTTAGTTTTTGACCACAGTAGTATATATTTTTTTTGGTTTATCTTTTCTCTGTGTAAAATATTCTGTATTGAAACGCATTTCCGTCGAAATAACTTGAGCAATACAAAAAAATAATAAACAAACATACATTTTTACCCTTAGAATCGAAACTACAAGTTTATTTTATTTTAAGGTTTTGTGAATGTAGTAGTTTTGTTTTTATTGACTTTTGGCTAAGCCTATCAAATTTTACCAAATATTATTCCAGACACAAAAACGTTTGGCTTATTAACTAAAATGAACTCTTTCTTCTTTGTATCTTATTTCAAATTAAAAAAATATATATTTTTGTAGATATCCAAAGACGCCTACGAAGGTTCTAAAATATGCGTCCAACGAATGCAAGAACTCCTGAACTTCGATAAAGAATCTCTTCGGCCTAAATAATACACGATAATAATAGTATAACCAATATAGGTAGCTAAATATTTATATTAGCATCGTTTATAAAAGGTATTGTGAATAGTAAATTACTATTTATCGCTATATAAATTATAGTATTTTTATACTAAAATGCTATTTTAGTTTAGTATAGATAATAAGAAGTTATGACGGTTATTAGTCAGTGGCGGCTCGTGTCAAAAACCTCAGGGGTTTACATTTTTAGAATTCACCTTTCTTTTATTTCTACAAATTTATTTATAACTTAATTAGTAAACTCGGAATTTTTTTCAACAATTTGTTTTCGTATGGCAGCATAGGAGCAATAAACAACATGCATGCAACAAAACAACCGTTTTATTATGTATTGAATTAATATTACAAACACACAACGATACATATACTTCATCCAATATAATTTTAAATTCCCTTTTAAAATCTTTTTTAACTGCGGTATGTTTATTTCTGGTTTGGGCCACCCGATATTTTTATCAATAATTTTGTCGTCTTAACCTAATTTTCCAAAAGACTTTTAAAAAATTACAGTACAGTTATTATTTTGAGAGCAAGAAGAATTCGCCACCGCCTCTACTTTTCGATATTTTTACTCCAGTAGAAAATACAATAATCAAACTCGCATCAATCAACAGTAAGGTAACGAATTTCCACCAAATAGCCTTTTACAAAGTAAATCAGTTTGGGCACGCCAAACGTGCGCCTTTAATAATAGAAAAAAGAACGATTTTTAAGCGTTGTTAGTCAAAAGGAGATCGATATAGTAAAAAACCAGCTTATCGGAGCGCACAACGAAGTAAAAACCACTTGGCATCGGCCTCATCGTGCGATCTACTGTTATTAGAGAGCTTTGGATCTCGTGTTAGCGGGTCGTTAAATTAATAGAAGGTTTACAATAAAATGTATTTTAAATATTATTATACTAATGGTGGGGAAACTTTAATCGTTACGCCTCCGCACTCCAAGTAGCGAAACGTGAAGTGAAAAACAATAGGTGCAAATTAAGGTTTGGACGATCTGTAAAATGACTATTGCTAATAAAGACACAACAAATAGTGTCACTGTACAGAAGTTCTAATTTACAAAAAAAATACTCAATTTTTACTCCACAAAATATGGTGTGATACGCCAATGGGGCGGATCAACAACTCAAATCAATATATACAAATATACAATTTCTAAAAAGTAAAAAAAAATCCCTTGACAAATTTTTGGAATTTAATTTACTTTAAAAATAGTTAAAGAAAGGTAAAAGGTCGAAATTACCACTGATAGCCTTAATCAATTTGTCAAGAGTTTGGGAATCTGAAACATAACTTATTATCTACTGACAATCCCAGATGTTCACAATTTTATCAATGGCTTAATTTTATAAAATGTGAGAAAAAAGTTACCAAATTTGCTCTTGAAATCGGCCCAAAAATTCACTTGAATCCAGCACAGAAAATTATTTACATTTCAATTAAACCCGACTCGCCTTCCGACTTCGAAGTCCTTGAGGCGTAAATACAACCTCGTTACGACACAATTAGAAATTGATTTGTAACATCAGAGAAGTTAGAATGTTTGAAGTCAAATTAAGAAACTATTTACAGTTTTTTGGGACACCCTGTCACTCCTGTGACACTCGGTACAAATTATTGACAAACTATATTACCAAAAAGTTTAGATGTTACCTTGATTATCCAGCTATTTTTTAATATATCATTCACTAATTACTTTCATAATCACCGTTCCAGCCAAAACCTGCCCTCTGTTCATCACTTTTATCACACCTTATTTCTGTTTATCTTAGAGACTTACGTAGAATGTGTCACGTTACAATTTACACAGAGAAATTTAAAAATTTGCTTTAGTAGCTGGGAAAAATGTACACGAAAACCTTTCTAATATGAACTGTTTTATTAGAGATGTGTTAACCAAATTTTTGCGCTTACACGGAGAGGGTAATATTATATTACCATAGAAAAACTACTATTTTTTATCAAGAACAAAACATTTTGGCAACCTGCTCAAAATGCAAGAGAATACAAGTTCGTATTGTAATAAAACAAAAAACTTTTCAACTACTGGTGTTACTTCCACCGCACAGATAGCTGTACTGCCTGTCCCCGGGCTCCCGACGCACGGACCTTGCAATCCGACCCCTTTCCAATGGCTTTCTTTGTTTGCTTAGTTATTTTTAGATTGGTAAAGAGGATTTTTCAAGAATGATTTAAATTTAAATTATTAAAGCGGTGTTGTCAAGATTATTTAAGAATTTTACTGGTTTTAAAAAGATTTTTATTATTTTATAAAAATTTAAAAACGAATATTAGCGTACTTATGGCTATGGAAAAATAGCATACATGTTGCTAAACGCGTTTCTGCAACAACTAAAATAAATGTGTCTTAATAAAGTTGTGTGTTTTTTGTAGGGGGCTCTCGTGTTCATGTGCTCTTATGTAGGAGCCGCCACTGTATTTAGTTAAAAAAAATAGGTAGCCTCTGTATGTATTTATATTTTATCCCTTTCACATACTGGCAAAAAATACTTGGTCATATCCAGCATCTTAATGATTTGAACCCTTATAGACGTCTTCACGAAATTTAGGTGGTTACACGAATAAAATTACCAATTTTCATATACAAAAACTGTTTAAAATGTTAAAAAGACAGCTAATCTCAAGGTTAAAACTTTTTTTTATAGAGGTATTTGTCAAAATTTTTCTGTTATATTTGGAGCTTTAATTTTGAGGTTGGGCATTTTTATTTTATTAAGTATCTTTATTGCAGAACCCCAGATTTTGTGGTAGGGTCTATTACTAAATACGTAAAGGGTGTGGAAACGTTCGACCTTCTGTTATTACCGTACAAGGTGGCGTTTTTTTGTGCTTTTAGGAAATATTAATTAAACTATGAAAGATACCTGTAATTTGCTTTCAACCATGGAAACAGATCATTTCTAATTTGATTTTCCTAAGATACAAACTATTATAAGAAAATGTTATTTGTATTTATGTAGATTTTTATTAATACACCCTAGAAGTATAGAAAACGCGCCACAATAATTATAATTACATGAACATAGGAAGTGGTCTTTAGTATAGTGATAAAACCTTGAGACTTATTAATACTGTATGCTTACCTAAACAAGAAACAAGGCATTTTTTTGAATTCTTCGAATTTCAAAAAATAAAAACAAACAGGGTGTGCCTAATTTTATTCATATGTGATATATATTTTTTTAAAGTATTATGGAAGCTAACGTATTAGAGTTTTGGAAAACCAAATGAGTTATTTTACTGTAGTACAAAGTTTATACCCGGGTGTGTTTTTGTACTAAAAAATTTCAAGCCGGTTTTATTAGTATAGGTGTTTTTATCGGTGGTCCAGCAACTCTAATAAATTACTCACTGGTTTGCAGTTTGTGCAGATTATTTCAAGATCTGACTTTAAATATTGTTTTATAAATTTGTTATATTTATGTTTTTATTTTTTATAAACGTTTAGTAATTTGTTAAATTATTATATATTTGTATGCAGAGTAATAAGAAATAAATTGAGTCCTAATTGACTGATTAAGAGTATTTTTTACTTTTTCCTGATATATACTATATTAAAAACACAATTATAAAAAGCAGAACAGAAAATTTTTGTGAACAGTATGAATCGGTGCTTTCTTGTGTGGATTCAGTCTACTTAGAACTTGATAGACAATGTCCAGTAGGTGTAGTGAAGTCCATAACAAATATGTTCATCTTCAGGAGCAATCCTTTCGAAGTTTTTTGAACATAAAAAAGCATTCTTGATCACGTTTTTTACCTTTTGTTAAGTCTGCTAGAAATTTGGCAGTAACTATTGACGAGGATTTAAGATTTATGTTACATATTATACAGGGTGTTTTAAAAAACTTGCGCCAACGCTCGGCTGGAGATTGGCCATCCAAAAATAATAGAAAAAGTTCTAATAAACATGGGTCCGCAATCGTTCCGTTACTGAGTTACAGGGTGTTAAAAATTAAAAAAAAATTAGGTATTTCTTAAAAATCTAAAAACTCTTTAGAGGTATTTGGTTGAAACTTTGGTTTAATTATGTGATGCATAGAAGGTAATTTTTCACCTAAATGAATTGAATTTATTTCCAGCAAAGGCGTGCATAGGGGTAAAAATATTAATATTATTGTAGAAAAATATGGTACGCCACTGCTTTTTCAATATTTTTATAGTCTTTTAAAAATTCTTGCTTCTAACTTAATCAAAACTACCTCTTGGTATTTTTTGATAAATGAAACCGTTTCGGAGAAAATTGACAAAATGTCTATTCGTGCACCTTTTTGGCATGTATTCAATATTAGTTTAGCTGCTAAAGAAATAAGTAAGCTTTGGAATAAATAAAAGAATTACATCATGTGATCTACTAACAGATAAATAAATGTAATGTCACTGCTTGTTATTTACTTTTGAATTCAATATTTCAGTTGTGTAAAAACAAAGATAATACTACTACGAATAGATGGTTCATTTAAATGAGGCGTTTTGAATCAGTTCGAAGATATCAATGCTTCCGTAAATGCGAATAAAATTAAGTCGGTAACCCCTGCCCCAGCGAAACAAACCGTGCGACATTGCCAATGTCTGTCGCTTGTACCATTCGAAACTAAGTAGCGAAAGCGGGCGGCTAAACGGATTGTGTTTTATCTAGTCGCGTTTCATCACGCCAATAGTAAAAGCCTGCCGGCAACACTGTTTAACTTTCGTTCAAGGACAGCGCGAAAATCTCTCGATGGACATCGGCTCGCGTTAGCCAAAGTCCATTAGGGGTATCAAAAATATAGCATTGAATGGTTCATCTTATCCGTAGTAGTATTATCTTTGGTAAAAATGACCTTTATAAATTATTCTTCACATGAATTGACTGACATGCTCTTAGTTTATCGAGAAGCGAAGCAAAATGCACACGAAGCAGTAAGAATTTATCATCGAAAATTTCCTGAAAGAAGAATTCCGCATAAAAGCATATTCGAAAATTTACTTCGTCGTTTACGGCAGACCGGCTCCATAAAGCCACCCAAATTCGGTTCTGGACGCAGACGATACCGGCGCGGCGTACAGTTCAAGTTGAAGAAGCTATTTTAGATAGTGTTCAAAATGACCCAACTACAAGTACAAGAATTGTTGCAAGTGATTTGGGAAATAGTTCAGCGTTCTCTGTGCTAAGGACTCTACAAGAACAACAGTTGAGGCCTTATCACTTTACAAGAGTTCAAGAGTTGTTGCCTAGGGATTTCGGTACCAGAAAATAATTTTGCCAATGGTTTTTGAGGAAACTGGAGCACGATAGACATTTTTCACGGATTGTACTCTTTACGGATGAAGCATCATTTACTAGAAAAGGTATTATAAATTTTCACAATATACACACTTGGGCTGACGAGAATCTGAATTTATTGAAAATAGCCAATTCACAATACCAATTTTCTCTGTTATCATCTGGGCCGGCATTATTGACGATGAAATAATTGGGCCAGTTGTTTTACCTAATAGACTTAACCACGAATCTTATTTAAATTTTATAAGTAACGATTTGCCGGAATTGATTCCTTTGCATGTAAGAGATAGGATATGGTTCCAGCATGATGGGGCGCCTCCACATTTTGCAGCCGATGTTCGAGCCTATCTCAGAAAAACATACGGTGCCCGTTGGATTGGACGTGGTGGGTATGTTCGTTGGCCACCTCGCTCCCCCTATATAAATCCTTTGGATTTTTATCTCTGGGGCCACTTAAAGGAAATTGTGTATAAAACGCCTGTTCATACCAGAGAAGAACTGATGCAAGGAATAAACGAAGCATTTCAAATAATTAAAGAAAATCGTCATGTTTGTCGGCGAGTGCGAAAATCTATACGTCGTAGGCTAAATGCCTGCAATGAAGCTGACGGTGGTCATTTTCATTATTTTCTTTAGTTATTAATTTTCTCGAAGTATGTTTATTGTTTTAAAATGTTTAATCCGATTTTTATGTTAATTACACTTTTATTCACGAAATACATTTTGTCAATTTTCTCCGTAACGGTTTCATTTATCAAAAAATACCAAGAGGTAGTTTTGATTAAGTTAGAAGCAAGAATTTTTAAAACACTATAAAAATATTGAAAAAGCAGTGGCGTACCATATTTTTCTACAATATTAATATTTTTACCCCTATGCACGCCTCTGCTGGAAATAAATTCAATTCATTTAGGTGAAAAATTACCTTCTATGCATCACATAATTAAACCAAAGTTTCAACCAAATACATCTAAAGAGTTTTTAGATTTTTAGGAAATATCTCATATTTTTTTAATTTTCAACACCCTGTATCTCAGTAACGGACCGATTGCGGGCCCATGTTTATTAGAACTTTTTCTATTATTTTTGGATGGCCAATCTCCAGCAGAGCTCTGGCGCATGTTTTTTGAAACACCCTGTATATTTAAATAAAAAAGCTTATTCTTCTTAAAAACGTATTTTCGGTAACAGAGATATTTTCAACAGTAAATTAAAAAGAACCTTGGGCGACAGTTAAGTACTCTCTCATTATATATTATATTATATCATATTAACTACTGTAAATTTATTTATAATCATGGGCTTTTCCACAATAATAAGGTAAGGATTCAGAAGACTCAAAATACTCGCTGCGGATTGGTTTTTGCTCTTAGAAAGTACGATTGTATATCACATAAAATCATTGAGTGCAATTGGCTGAACACGAATATATTGACAAGGGCCTGCGGAGTACCTAGTGCGCGCTAAGGATAGTGTAAACGTCTTCTAGAGCTTACGACAAATCCTTTTGATATCAGCCCAATTTTGTTACTTAGAGGGTTATCGAAGAAGTAGAAGAAAGCAGTGAAAATGATGAATGAATTATTTTTAATATTTATTAAATTTTCAAAAAAATATATTTTTTATACCAAAATAGTATTTAAACAATTTTATGACTAAATACGATAAGCGGAAATTATAATTTTTAACTTTTAACAAATTACCACAAAATTTCCGAAGACGACATTAATACCAACTTATACGGACACCGGGTACCTCGAAGAATCTAGTACCTGGAACTGAAATACAACCTTTACACCAGTCTAAGTGCGCACCGGGTACTCCGCAAGCCCCTCACCGACCACAAAAACCCCCCAAGAATCAAAATTGGATTTGTCATAAAATTCTAGAAGACGACGTTTACACCATGCTTAGCGCGCACTAGGTACTCCGCAGGCCCTTATCACTATCATATTCCTGTTCAGCGACCTCGATAACCCCCAAGTAACAAAATTAGATATTAGAAGGATTTGCCGTAAAACTCCAGAAGACGACGTTTACACCATTTTTAGCGCGCACCTGGTCTCCGCAGGCCCTTGCCAATGTCATATTCGTGTTCAGCAACAACAAAAACCTCGAGTAAAGAAATTGGGCTGATATTAGGATTTGTCGTAAAACTCCAGAAGACGACGTTTACACCATTCTTAGCGCGCACCAGGTATTTCGCAGGTCCTTATTGTCAATGTTATATTTGTGTTCAGCGACCTCGAAAACCCCTCGTGTAACAAAATTCGGCTGATATTAGGAGAAATTGTCGTAAAACTCCAGAAGACGACTTTTACGCCATCCTTAGCGCGCACCAGGTACTTCGTAGGCCTTTGATAATCATATTCGTGTTCGCGACCTTGAAAACCCTTGAGTAACAAATTCGGGCCTTTTTCCATCATTATTAACCTAGTTATTTTTTTATAATTGCAAACTTTCAAATACATTTTAAAAATACCATTTTTTAATTGTACAAACGCAATTTTTCTTTTCCCATTAATTAAATTTGTTCACAAAGTTTGTAGACGTTCATACGAATCGAATGCAAAAAACCGCATTTAAATCCATCTTACTGCACAAAAAATCCCTCTGGCATTTTTTCGTTTCCTCGCCTACATAGGATGATGCATCATTTTGGGATTTTTTTTTCATGCATATTTAAAGAAACTTTTTATTTTTAAATTAATAAATATAAGATTCTTAGGGCAGAAATTCTAGATCAGACAATTAAAAATCCTATATGTCATACTTATCAAACCAGAAACATGCAATAGACAGTTGAAGCCGTCTGCTGCAACTACATCAAATAAAGTGAAATCTTGTTTTTATCTAGCTTCTAAAATATCCATTTATTCCACCTAATCCGAGATCTCTGCCAAACCTACAAAAATGTGTAGCATGTAAATGTAGAGTATACAGGGTATTACAGAATGTTGTGAGAAAAATTTGGGGGCAGATTCTACATCTAAAAATAAGAAAAAAAAAATATAAACTTGGGTCCGGAAATGCTTTGTTTTTATGATACAGGGTGTTTAAAGTTTCTCGCCCTTTATAGTTTATTTCACATTTCTCGAAAACCTGCGGAGATATTAAAATAAGTTTTGCTACACGCAAATGTATCATTATAGGTCACATTTACATGTACAAAATTATTTTCTAAGGGATTTACATCAGTGGCGTTCGTGCCGGTAAGTGTTTATTTTTATCGAAGATAATTGTACGCCACTGGTTTCCGCAAGCCAGTTTAATTCTGCTTAAAAAGTACCTCCTGGACTTTGTCGTCGTAACTCACCGTCCTGGACTTTGTCGTCGTAAGTCACCGTTTTCGAAATAAAAATTAATTTATTAATTCCTATAATAATCTGTTTTCGCCAGATACCTCAAATATTTCAAAGGGTCAGAAGAAATATTCAAATGCGATTTACAGCATGCATTAAAGCAGGGGGAAGCCATTTCCGGCATTTGATTTAAAGTTAAAATCGAATACATTGTTCCTGAACAATTAGTTCAAATAAAATATTAAAATTATAAATAATTCGGGAAACAGCCAAGTGTTCTTTTATTTTTAGTTTGAAAACGGTGAGTCAGGACAAAAAATTTTAGAAGGTACTTTTTAAGCATAAATAAACTGGCTTTAAGAAAACAATGCTAATTTTTGCTAAAACCAGTGGCGTACAGTTTTTTCGCTAAAAATAAGGTCTTACCGACACGAACGCCACTGTTGGAAGCGCCACAGAAAACACTTTAAACATGTAAATGTGACCTATACTTATACATTTGCGTGTATAAAAAATAATCTCAATATCTTTACGGGTTTTTGAGAAATGTAAAATAAACTATAAAAGACAAAATCTTTAAACACCCCGTATCATAAAAACGTAGGACTTCCGGACCTATGTTTATATGAATTTTTTTTCATATTTTTAGAGATACAATCTGCCCCTAAATTTTCCTCACAACATTCTGTAACACCCTGTATATTTCTGACAACTTACAAAGATTCAAAAATATCTTCAGTTGAGTTATTCTGTATGATTTATATGCATGTTCTTGCTTTTTTTTTCTTGTAAGTCTTGCTTAATACTGTTTATTATGGTTTAACATACTGTGTACCTGAGAGTTAACAATATTTACAATAATTATAGTGTATATGTTGAGGTATGCACTATTCGGCAAAATGTTAAAATGTAATGCTATTTGTAAAATATATTGTATATAAAATTGATTTAATAAATTGAATTGTTTGTGAAGAATTTTATGTAGAAACCAGTGGCTTCTTCAATTTTTTTTATCGCTTACAGTTTTAACACCCTGTATATATTCTACAATTCATTTCAAAATAGAATAACTTCATTATTAATACCACCCAGTTTGTATTTATTTTCAAAAAAAGATTTTTGCGACATTAAGAACCTGAACATAGTATTTTAATTTTGCATTCCTTGTATACAATTTTATTATGTAATATTTTTTTATATTAATTCTTTTATTATTTATGAATTATTTATTTATTAATTTTTTTTAATGATCCATAGACAACTAAGGTTTTATCTTTGTCTTTTTAAAGGTATTCATACTTGGTTCCCTTCTTTTTCGATATCTAACGAAATATATCTGTAAAGCATTTGTACTCTTTTTCTGCTTTCAATATAAAATTCAATAGTGTTATATACTTTATATTTTTCAAATTTTATTTCATTTAAATCAAAATTTAAAAACGTGAAAAGTGGACAGTATGTAATTCTTATTTCTTATATAAATATTTTACAAAATATTGTATTGTTTTCGTAAAATTTTTTACAATTTTATTGAGAAACAAATAGTCAAATATTATACAGAATGTCCAATTTAAAGCAGGCAACTATAGGTTATATCTTTTATAAACAGTAACTGATAAAAAAAATAAGTACGCCACTGGATTCTACGTAAAATTCTTTAATAATATGCTATTTACCATTTTTTTCTATCTTTATTGACAACCAAGATACGTGAGTGCACTAAAATCGTTAAAAGTTAAAAAACGTTCTGTATCTCCGTGGCGAATAGTTTGCTGCAATCTTTTTTTTTACCATTGCAGGTATTTCGAAAAAGACTCGACTTAAAAAGAGTATCAGAACATGAGAGCCTAAAACATATACTATAGAAAAAAGTCAGCCATTTGTTGGAGTCTAAATTTGGCAATGCATAATTAAAATAGTAATTTATTTTATTTAAATAGTGTCTGGTATGTGCAAAAGCTTTGCTATTGTTTCTCGGCAAAAATGTGGATTTTTACTATAAACATTTAAGCCTTTCATTATGCATAAAGCAAACTGGATCACTTCTTGCATTTTTTATTCATTGTAAAAGTGGCAGAAAATTATTTTTTATACTTATGAGGATAGAGCAAATAAGTGAAAAACTTTTTTGAATTTGGTAGTGTCATCTAGCTGTGGGTACTAAAAGTTGTTTTGAAGTAGTTTCCTAAAATTTTAACATGTTACAGAACCCATTTACAATTTTTTTTTAATATATTCTTGATATCTTCTATCTATCTAGTTTCTTGATCAGGTGTAGTAATTTATTGGGTCATTATGCCTTTGAAGCCATTAAACATTTTTTTAGGTGTTTGACGACTCCAGATAGCTGGGTTTTGTTGTGTTTGACCAAACTAGATGTTAGATTAAAAAAAAATCTAATAAAAATCATATTAAATAATGCAAAGAACATATTAATACAAAAACAATTTATTAGTTTTTGGTTATTAATAACAACATGTTAACAAAAAAATGGAAGATTTATGGTCATAACTTAAACTTATTTTACAAAATTTATACACAGTGATAATTTGTGAAAATTCAAAAACCAAATATTTTGTTTATTTTTTGCAGTCACAGTTTTCAGGATAAAAATTAATAAAAAATATACTGCCATTGAGTCATTAAATTATAGTGATTATTGTTTGAAAAATTTCTTTCTTTACTCTGAAGGAACAAAATGCCAAATTTCAGACTTCTACAATTAGTTTTATTATAATGTACAGCAAGTTTAAAATACATAAATTGAAACAATAAAATGTATATCCCCAACAGGTGTGCATAGATAGATTGTAATAAAATATTATTAATCATGTTTATAAAAATTAATGTATTTAAAAAACCGAATGGTATTTGTCAATTATTTAAGTAAATTTAAAGGCTTTTGTAAAATCGACAGTACTAGCAAAAAAGGTTAAATTATTTATTCTTAAAGATATATAACAAAAAGAATCATTTTCCACAGCTGTTTTTTTTTATTATACAAATCTGAAAACTGAATTGCCCCAAAATTTTGCCAAACATTTTACATTCAGAAAAACAAAAAGTTAATTTAGGCTACCACACATCTATTCTAAACTACCATTTATTTGACCTTTTTTTCTTATTGTCTTCTGTAGGACATGGGCATCTGCAGGCTCTATTCTCTTATAGTAGTGTTCTTTGGTTTCAACTATTTCAAATCCGAATTTTTTGTAAAAGTCAATAGCACCTTCATTATTTACTTGAACATGTCTGTAAAATTAAAAGGATTATCTTTTTATCATGAAAGATAAGCCTGTCACTTAATTTAATGACTATGAATTTAACAAACGGAAGTTTTAAAACAGATTTTGCCAACCTCAGAAAAATAACCAATTTAACCTCAAACCTAATTTTCATCAAAAAAAAAAAAAAACTGAATAACTAACCAACTAAAACATTATTTGTTTTCCTTGTACGTTAATATTCTATACACAAAAAAAGTAATCATAATAATCATTTGGTTTATTCTTACATGACCAGTACATTTAAAAGGAACAATTTCAAATTGATAATTCTTTTTTTTTTAATAGAAAACCAAAAAATGCAACTAGTAACCAATTTTAGATTTGGCCTAAGTAACACAATACAACTATATGTCAAGCAAGAATGGAAATGTATATTTCAAATATAAATAACATGGATTTCATAAACATCATGTTTTTTTTTGGTTGGAAATAAATAACTTTTAATAATCCTCTCCAATTAGCATTAAGTAGCTTTAATTTAAAGACATTAATGGGTCCGGTGTAGTTTAGCTCCATTCGATTTGAAAAAATTAAATATTACAGATAAAAAGAAAAATTTTGTTTAGTAGATTTAAAAGAAAAACCGAAAAATGCATTTTTGCAGAAAATATGAAATTAAAAGTAAAAAATACTATGTTTTTAGGTTAAGTAAAAGGCCAGAATTTGACGTTGTCGAATAAAAAAAAATTGTTCGAGCGCATTTATGATAAAGAAATTTTACAATTTAATGAGGAAAACCTAACAAACTAACCAAAAACAAACCAAAACTAGGTAATAGTTTGAAAGTTGTTGTTGGTTAGTTCTGATTTGTTGTTTCTATAAAAAAACCTTTTTTCTGGTAAAGGGGAAAAAACAACCTTCAATAATAAAAAATTATTAGAAAACGTCTGGCAACATTTTTTTTTAAGGAAAATCCTAAACAAATGACATCGTATCATCTTTTTTTGTAGGTATTCTTTCTCACTTTTTTTCTGGTCAGCCATATTACTTTAGTATATTTTATATGGGAAATAAAAAATTTTTTTTTTGTGTTAATATAGTGAAAAATTAATTTTTCGGGCCCCTATGTGTTTTATAATGGTGTAACAAATAACTGAAAAAAAAAATTATATCAAAATATTTCTGTTTAAAAATGGAGCTAAAGTTCACCGTAACCGACATTAATTAATGTCCTATTAAATGTTTGCTGCTATTATTCAACATTCAACAATTCATGACAAGTCCGATAAGCTGTGGCTACATAGCTTGAGTGATGAATAAAGATGACTATGCATATAGCTACCTACTATCTTATTAATTTGGTATAATTTAATTTTAATTTACTGTTGCCATAAAATACTTACAAAAATATACTATCGAAGTTTCCATCTTGTTCTACATAGTTCAAAACATGTTGTACCATCATGCTTCCTATTCCTAACCTTCGATAGGGGTATAAACATCCAAGGGTCATTATATATAGTCGTCTAGTTTTTTCAGAGGTATCAATTCTACAACAAACTGCTCCGACAACAATGTCATTATAATATGCTAATTTAGCTAACTCTCCAGCTTCCAAGACATCTTTGTAAAATTTATCATTGTAAGATACAGGAAATACGACACTGTTTAGCTTTTTTAACTGTTTAATGTTGTGTGGTGTAACATTTCCTAGTTCTATATTAGCTCTGAAAATGATAGGTTATGAAATGCGTGAATAGTCGCATGTATAAGTTAATTTTATTGTTAACATTACCTAGTCATTGCTATTTTGTTTTACCAATTTTATGTTTTATAAATTATTAAGGAATGCGAAATTAAAACTTGTTACAAAACGCCGTTTTTTTCAGCAAAAAGTTGTCAACTGTCAAGGTTCATGTCAAGGTTTAATATTGTCAGTTGTCAACGTTTTGTCAATTTTAGGTCTGTTTGTTATCAAGTTTAGAGTAGGACAGAGTAGGTGAGTGTAGGACTAAAAAGTGGAACTAAGTTTAAATAAGTTCCGATTTGATTTTTATAAAAACGCGTTTTAGACTTATTTCAGAAATTAAATATGGCTTTTTATGCCTTGATTATAAGCCCAAATTTGGTCTTGATTAAACATGCATCTAACTTCACTCTAAATTAGCCAATTAAGTAAAAAAAAATGGTAATTTTATTTCCCCAGGCCATTGAAATTTTGTTAAGGGGTTTTTGGGTGATCACGAACTGAAGTCAAATTTTGTCGGGCTCTGCAAGTTATAACGCCCCACTCGAACCTAACCTGCAAAACTTTCCCAAAATTCCTCCTTCTTAAAATTTATTACTCCCAAAATGGAAGATTTTATGGAAATCCACTTATTATTTTATAAGATTAATTTAATTTCACCTTCATTTAACAAATATTTTTAAATAAAAACGCACAACAAGCACTTCTCAAAAATATTATTTTTATTTTTAAAAATGTCAGAGATTTTAGACTGTTTTAGTTGTTACGCCATGGACCCGTTGAATTATTTTTTTACAATTTAAATTTAAAAAGTAAGCGCATTCAATTGGTTCGTGGGTTTCTGGTGAATTAACATAAAATTGTCTAAAATACCTAGACAATTTTGTTGACATTTATTAAAGACACATTATTTTTAAAAAGCTCTTGTGCTTTTTTTATTAAAAATAATTGTTAAATAAAGGTAAATTAAATTAATCGTATAAAATAATAAGTGTATTACCACAAAATCTACCATTTTGGGTTTTAATCAGTTTTAAGAAGGTGGAATTTTAGGAGTTTGTGCAAGTTTGAGGTTAGGTTCGAGGGGGCGTTATAACTAAAAAACTAGCAGAGTCCGACAAAATTTAACTTCAGATTCGTGATCAGTGCCCCAAAAAACCTCTGTATACAAAATTTCAATAAAATCGGCCGTGGGCCCGGTAAGTAAAAAATTACCAAAATAATTTACGCTAGAATTCATACCAAACACCTAGTCGTAAATTACACTGATGATAACAAACGGTTTATTGACGAAAAAGTGTAAAATAGAGTACTCCATTTCTGGATAACAAACAGACCTTTTTTTTCCTATAATTAATTGGCTCGAATTTCCAACAGGCATTCATTTCGCCAGTACATTTTGTTGATAATCCCCAGAGTCTGACTTTAATGGCCAATTGCACCGCTGTGGTTTTCTGTTTTCGTAACTAAGGGGTGTTTTGAATGTGACTATTGTCCTAATATTTGACACCGTCTCAATGCAACTTAGGTTAAGAAGGGCTTAAAACTGCTTAAACCACAGTGGTGCAAACCGCCGTAAGCCATAGAATGTTATCCAATCACTAACAAAAAAAAGGTAAAATCTTACTTATCAAATTCCTCGCCGTTTTTAATGTTTTTTTACATACGGGTTTTTTTGGAACGGTAATCCCAAATCTAAAAAAAATTGTGGTAATCGTTTGGAAAGTTGCCTCCACTGCGATTTTGACCAAATTTGGTATATGGGGGTTTTTTGGGGCGCTTATCACGAATCTGAAAACAATTTTTTCGGCAACGTTTCGTTTTCGAGATATTCATCATCAAAGTTGAAAATCAAACCAACCTTACTTTCACTATAATTCCCCCTTATTTTTGCACACAATTTATTATTTTCACACTAAATTGGCACAATATTTCATAAACACCTTAAAAATTTTTTTTTTATTTATTTTCACCTTTTTTTCATTAAATTGTGAAGCTTTAATGTCGAAGGCCGCCGCCATAGTTGCAGATAAAATCCCTAGTGTATACGTAGTTGCGGCGTAAGCGGCGTTTGAAAGTAGAGGTTTGCAATTAAATGGGAAAAAAATGTAAAATAAATATAAAAACAAGTTTTTAAAAGGTGTTTATAAAATATTGTATGCCAATTTAGTGTATATATATAAAATTTTGTGCAAAAAGAAGGAGGAATAGTCAAAATAAGGTTAGTTTGATTTTTAACTTTGATAATGAATATCTCGAAAACGAAACGTTGCCGAAAAAAATTGTTTTCCGATTCTTAATAAGCGCATCAAAAAAACCCCGTATACCCAAGGAAGTTTAAAGGTGTATGGAAGTCCAATATTGTAGAACAAAATTGTCCAGGCGAGCAGGGCAGCGGGAATAGGGGGGTTGGCCCCGCGGAATTTGCGCAATGAATAGTAGGTCAGGGCCGGATTTCCATAATTTTTTGTTAATATCTATAAAAATGACATCATTAAATGTTAAATTCTAACATTCACTGTTTTTTTTATTTTTTGCACAAAATTGTTGGTTATTAAAGGATACTACTATAGAATACTTAAAATTATTGTGTAATATTAGATTTTATATCATCTGATATAATATGGAAAGAATAGATGGCGCCACTTTACTGCCTTCTATTTAAATGGTCGAAGTTTTGTATTTTTACCAAAAATCTTTGTAAATAAATAAAAACACGATTTCTTAAAATAAATTTCAAACATTGTATGATCGTATTATGTACTTATCACCAATTTTGTGATAAAAGAAGGGCAAGATAGTGTAAATGAGTTTAATCTAATCCTAAGATTCTGGTTGTACATTAAAAAGTGAAAATTTTTATAACTGCTTTTTAGGCATATACTTTTCACTAATAACAAACATTCATGAGAGAGAATAACAGTGGTTAAAAATGTCTAGTAACCTTTGGTACCTGGGTATCCATTGTAACAGTATCCGTTAAATATTATGTTCTTACAGTATGTCGAGCTTAAAAAGTTGATAATGCAAGATTAAGAAACCAAAAATCTAATTTATTTTTAAACAAATGGTATTGTCTCGATAGTTGCCTCCTCTCCGAATTTGATTAAATTTGGTATACAGGGGTTTTTTGGGGCGCTGATTACAAATCTGAAAAAATATCTTTTCGGCAACGTTTCGTTTCCGAGATCTTCATCATCAAAGTTGAAAATTAAACTAACCTCATTTTCACTATTCCCCTCTTTTGTACACAATTCTTGATTTTTACACTAAAGTGGCACACGATATTTTATAAACACCTTTTAAAACCTTGTATTTTTATTTATTTTACATCTTTTTCCATTAAATTGCGAACTTTTAAGTTCAAAGGCAGCAGCCATATTTGCTTAAAAAATAAAAGTGTAAAAAAAGGGGTAAAATAAACATAAGAAAAAGTTTTTAAAAGGTGTTTGTGAAATATTGTGTGCCAATTTAGTGTAAAAATCAAGAATTTTGTGCAAAAAGAAGGAGGAATAGTGTAAATAAGGTTAGTTTGATTTTCATTTTTGATGATGAATATCTCGAAAACGAAACATTGCCGAATTTTTCCTTTTATCAGAGGGATCTGTATCAGTGGCGGCCCGCGACCCATAGAGCTGGGTAGGCGGAGAGCGCCGCAGGCGAAAATTTTTTGGGTGCCACGCCCAATTTTTGTGAATCTCATATTTTTATTAACTTTATTGTTTTTTTTTATATAGAAAATATTACCAAAAAAAGTTCTTATTAACGAAAGAAAACGTATTTTAAGTAGACTTCAGAGTTGGATGTACGAAATTTTTTTAAAAATTAGTTTTGGATAAACCTGAAAAAACATTTCCAATTTTTTTAAAATGCTGTTGAATTTCTATATCACGTTTAATTAATAAATTAAACGTTTCTTTAAAATTGCCAGAATTAGAAGAATCCTTTTTTTCATTATGGCCTCTAAAAGAAAGTTCTTGTTTTGCCAAATGACAAGTAACATCAATTAAATAACCTAATAAGATTCTATTTTTTCTTACTTCTTCATTATATAATTTTAAAGACATAGCTGTTTGAACGTTTAAAGCATCTTTTATAGTTTGAGAGTTTTTTTCTAACCGCTTAAGACTTAAATAACTGCTCATATACTCCTTAGAAAGCTCATGTTTTTTAATACTAGCTTATAAATTTTTAAATCTGAAAAGCCCTGTGAAACCCAAACATTATTTCTACCTTTAGCAAGTAGTAAACAAGGCCAACAAAATAAACTTTGCCTAAAGATGCTTCCACTTAACCAACTGTGACTATCATACCACTGTGTTTTAAAAGACCGCGAAAAAGACTCTCCATGTGTTTTGTCGGGTTTTAAAATATTAAGTGTTGGTATCGATTCGAGTATTCGATCTTTTACATTTAGTCGGAAAAAAGGAGTTTCTTGCAACGAGCAAATTATGTCATGCACAGGGTTTAACTCCATTTTTTAATATTATTTAAACTATAAACAAAAAAGAACGATAAACATGCACGTAGGTATAACTAAAAAATACTTATCAAAAATCAAATTCTCCTGGACTAAAGGCCTGCCTAAACTTCAAAACTTGCCACTAAACTACCTAGGATTAAAACTCGGAAACCAAAATGCACCGGTAAGATTTATACGGAATTTCGATTTCGGATACAAAGATACAGGTCAATTAAAAGGTCGCATCGGGTCGCGTGCCTCTGACCAATAATTGTCCACCTGTTGTCATGCACCTCATAATCGATGTGCGACGATCGTCGAAGGTCAAAGCGAAGGCGACCGATGCAATCGCCTGCAGAAGTAATAAATCTGCCGAATTTTACTTTACGTCGGCGGATTTTTCGCATCACTTGGCAACGGTTATTAGTTTATTTGCTTACGTACTGAATATCAAAATAAGGCGGCTGAGATAGATCGCCTTTTGGTCGGAAGTCGCAAAGCACCAACGGTATAATATTATTGTGTAGTCTTGACCGTTCGCTCTTGCCTCCAGCGGTAACCATTTTCTTTTTAATTGTAGAAATATAATAATTTTATATACTCATTAAATAATATATTTTTTAAAATTACATTTAAGGCATTTTTCCAAGGTAGGCGGCGCCTACCTTGCCTACCCTGACGAGCCGCCACTGACCTGTATATATTAAAATTTGCCTGGTCTGCCCAGTAATCAATAATTTTGATCCTTTAAAAGAGTGTACTAAATTATTAAATGAAATAAAAGTACCTAAATGTACACCTTATTTCTTTTTAACCCTTCGTTACTAACATGCGGTCTCTGAGACCGACCTTGCCGAAAAATATCGATAATCGACGAACCAATACAATTGGGCGCTTACGCGTTCATGTACCTTCTTGGTAAGTGATCCTTCAATCAGTGTTAAAGTGGCCGCAGTGAGTGAAACATCGTTAATTTATTGTCGACCGCTTCGGTGCCTGAGACCGAGGTTAGTATTTTTGTTACAAATACGCATAATAAAATTTATTTTAATTTTTTATATTTTATCCTTTTTTATAGCGCAATTTAAACATGGCTTGGAGACAATATGAGAGAGAGCAAGAAAGGCTTCAAAGGCTGTTTGACGAAGTCGAAACAGACCAAGAAAATGAAATTTATGATGATGAGGAAAGTGAGAATGAAGATCGAGTTGAAACACAATATATCAACACCGATTCGGAACTGGATTTTTCTGATGAAGAAGAGCTAGACTTAGCAACTGGTCCTAGCCATAAAATACCATGCTTTATTGGAAAAGATGGAACCACTAAGTGGAGAAAACATCCATCTCAGCCAAGAAACGTTCGCACCCGTGTGCAAAATATTGTTACTCAATTACCGGGAGTCAAAGGAATTGCCCGTCAGAAAGACAGCATTTTAGATATATGGGCATTATTCTTTACTGACGAAATGTTAGAAAAGATAGTCAGTTACACAAATATGTATATTAGATTCAAAAACTATGATCCCACTTATAGAACTGCAAGGGAAACAGATTTGATTGAAATCAAAGCCCTTATTGGGTTATTATATATATATATATAGATATATATATATATATATATATATATATATATATATATATATATATATATATATATATATATATATATATATATATATATATATATATATATATATATATATATATATATATCTGAGCAAATAAAAGCAATCATATGAATGCGAGTAAATTGTTTAGAACCAACGGACTCTCAAATGAGATATTTCGTCTAAGAATGTCCATGGAGAGGTTTAGATTTCTTCTACGTAATGTACGTTTCGATAATAAGGCAACGAGGGAAGACCGACAGAAAACCGATAAACTGGCTGCGATTAGAGAGTTCTTTGATAGTTTTTCTGCCAATTTACCAAAATATTACTCAATTTCTCAGTTTGTAACAGTTGATGAAATGCTACCAAGCTTCCGGGGCAAATGTTATTTTAGAGTATACATGCCAAATAAACCCCAAAAATATGGCATAAAAATATATGCATTAGTGGATGCAAGAATGTTTTATACTAGTACATTGGAAATATATGTAGGAAAACAAGCCGAAGGTCCATATCGAGTTGATACCTCAAACATAGCTTTAGTCTCGCGCTTATGCCAACCCATATGGGGCACGAGAAGAAACATAACAATGGATAATTTTTTTACGAGCATGGAATTAGCAAGTACACTTTTAGAACAACACCAACTCACTGTAATAGGAACCCTTAGAAAGAATAAGAAACAAATTCCACCAGTTTTTACAAATATGAAGAGACCAGAGCATACCAGTATGTTTGCTTATCAAGAACAAGCAACCCTTGTGTCCTATATTCCCAGACCAAACAAAAACGTACTGCTCCTATCAACTATGCATTTTTCTGATACAATCTATGAATTAACAGGAAAGCCCGAAATAATTGTAGATTATAATAGAACCAAAAGCGGGGTGGATGTTGTTGACAAGCTTTGTGCATCTTACAACTGTGCTAGATCAACGTGCCGTTGGCCAATGGTTTTATTTTACTCCGCTATGAATGTAGGAGCTATCAACGCTTATGTCATTTATAAAGCTAATAACATAGGTAACCAAAGAATTCCCAGAGTTGATTTCTTAGAAAGACTTGGCTACGATCTAGTTAACGATCATCTAAAGCGGCGATGTGTCCAACAGAATATTCCTCGTACAATTCGACTAAGACTATCAGAAGTATGTAATTTAAACATTACTGAGCAACCGCCGGTAGCAAATGCTTATGGAAGATGTAAATATTGTTCAAGCAAAAAAAATAGAAAAACTCGGTACGCTTGTTGCAAATGCTTTAATTTTATTTGCTTAGAGCATTTAACTCCTATATGTAAAGACTGTAGTAGTACAATATAAGATTTAAAAAGTTTTGTTTAATGTACCATTGCTTAAAATATATTTTTATTTAGATTATTGCTTTTCTGTTAGTTTATGGCATCTTTTATGCAAATTATAAGGTTTAGTTAGCAAACTATTATTTTCAAGTTTTTTTTTAGGTTTATATTGTTCCCTTTGATTTTGATAATATAATATTACCTTTTCTTCTTGTTATATTTATATGTTTTGTTATAACTAGATTAAAATATAATATTTTTCCACAAGACAAGTTGTTTTATTGATATCCAATTAAATATAATAATGTTATTATATTTCAGGGGGTAATTTTCACATTTTTTTGAACATTGGTCTCAGAGACCGATGTTAGCAAAGTTGTTATTTTTGCACATGTTAGTAACGAAGGGTTAATAATCCACAGAAATACACAAACATTGTGGAAATCATCTAAAAGATAGTTAAGATTGCCTTACTTTTCTCACTAATATTTCCTATAAAATTTTTATTTTCTATTATTCATAATTGATATATTATTATTTATTCGGTTACCTAACGTTACGTCTTATAAGAAGCACCTAATTTAAATATAAAAAATACTTACCTAAAGTTAAAAAGACGGGTATGTTACCCTTGGATTTGCAAGACAAAACCATACAACCTCTAGTCATTTTGTTACGATATTATTTATTTCAATTCAATCTACATTACAGGCAGTGCCCAAATAGTACAAAAAATGTAAAAAACCTTAAAAACTACTCTCTAACATAAAAGTCATATAAACATAAAAACTTAAATAAAACGTATATCTACATAGCTTAAAATACAATAACAAATAGAATATCAAACAAACATTTTTTAAAAACGATGACAAATAGAAAAATTGCTCCAGACGGAAGAAACGAAAGAACATCAATAAAAACACAAAAGTAAAAAAAAGAAATAAACTGCCAATTAAACATTTGCAACGGCGGCACTGACGACCTTCTTAAACCTATCCGGAAAACAGTCAAAGTTCAAATCCATCGGTAGTCCGTTCCACAATGTCATAATTCGCCTAACTGGGTCATTCCTACCCATGTCTGTTCTGATAGGTTAAAAACAATTCCGTCTGCCTGGTAGAACGAAACGGGACTCTAAAATTAAACAATCCCAGAAGTTCCGAACAATTAACAAAATTATTAATAATTTTATGACCAAATGTCAAAGCCAACTGAGCACGTCGATCCTGCAGGCTCTGTAGGCCGGTTAACCTAAGTCGTTCAGGATATGGAAGATCAGAAATATTGGTGACCCTTGTCCTATGCAGTAAAAATATTGTAAACTTTGATTGCACTCGCTCAATTCTCCCAATATGAACACTGTACATAGGGGACCAAACCACACAACAGTACTCTAAGTGGCTCCTCACAAGGGCATAGTATATTGTTTTGAGGGTCTCGACGTTCTTGAAGTCCCAGCACTGTCGCATAACAAACCCTGCCATTCTAAATTCCTTATCAATGACGCTATCTATATGTAGTGTAAATCGTAGTTCGCTATCAAACAAAACACCCAAATCTCGAACCAGAGAAACTCTGCCCAACTTAAAATCTCCAATAAAATAATCATGCTGCATTGGATTCTTCTTTCGCGTAAAGGATATAATGTTACATTTGGAAATGTTTAATGTCATTTGATTTTGTTTACACCAACTATGTAAAGAATCTACATCGTTTTGTAATAGAATGCAATCAGTTTCTGAATTTATTTTGCGAAATATCTTTAAGTCGTCAGCAAACAGGAGAAATCGGCTGTCTCTGAAAACTGAGCATAAGTCATTTATGAACATAAGGAAAAGGAAAGGACCCAGATGAGATCCCTGAGGCACTCCAGAATATACCTTTATCTCCTTAGATTTCCGATTACAAAACTTGACTATCTGGGTTCGGTCTCGAAGATAGCTCCCGATCCAGGACAGCAGGGGATCACTAATTCCATAACGCTCAAGTTTTAGAATCAAGATATCGTTATTTACCTTATCAAAGGCTTTTTGAAAGTCAAAATATATCGAATCAACCTGCAATCCGGAATCAAGAGCGCAGCTTAGAAAGTTAGTATACAGTACCAAATTAGTCTGACAGGATCTTTCAGGAAAAAAACCGTGTTGCTGATGCGCGATTATATCCTTAAAGGAAGAGAATAGATAATCCGTCACTATGGATTCGAAGACCTTGCGATACAACACAAACCAGATATGCCACGATAATTAGAAACATCAGCACGGTCACCACTTTTGTAAAGCGGTGTAACCATTGCTGTCTTCCATAAACCAGGAAAACCCCAGTCCCCATAGACAGACCAAAGACAATGCTTAAGGGAAGCGCCAATGTTGGAGAGCAGTTAATTAGAAAAATTGAAGGGATTCCATCGTAACCAGCCCCCTTGCTCGTGTCCAAATCTACCAGTCTTTTAAAAACGCTATCAGTATCAATAGGTACACCAGATACATGGATATTAGTAAGCGGGATCGCCTCATTGTCAATACCGAGAGCTTTCCCTGATCGCGAGTAGACTGACTGAAAAAACTGGCAAACAAGTCGGCAATATCACTAGGATCAGCTGATACTATACCTTCATAGTTCATTCTTCCGGGATAACCAGAAACGCATCTTTTGACCTTAAGTATCCCCAGAAGGATTTGACGCTGGTCAAAATTCTGCATTGTGAAGACTGGGAATTCATTATAGTCCCTTTTAATTGATAGCTTCGATTGCACTCTTAACTGTTTGTAACGACCTTTAAGCGTTACACTAGCGCCTCTACCAAGCTTGGCAAATACCCTGTTCTTGTTCTTAATCAGGCGAATCGTTTCCGAAGAGAAGTACGATGGAAAATTTAGAGGGCTGTACAACTTCCTAGGAACAAACATACCTATCGCTGTATGAAGTATACAATATAAAAATTCGACTACCCTGTCTACATCCAGGGTTGATCGCAATATAGACCAATCCACCTGTTCAAAATAATTATTTAAGTTTTCGTAGTCGGCCTTGTGAAAATTAAGGTTAAATGATTTTTCCCCCATCCACAGTGATCAATGATTGATCAAATGGCAGTACAATCTCTAATGGAGGATGATGAATATCTACTTGGGTAAGAGACGCGTCACATAATTTAACCTTACAATTCGCTTCATCGGTAAAAACTAGGTCCAGAGTTGCATTATTCGCATTTACAATATGATTCACCTGTATGAAGTCATGGAAAAAAACACATATAAGTAACAAACAATAAACACAAAATTATAGTCACAATTTAATAAACACTAATCACTAAAATAAGAAGGTTTTTATCAATTCAAAAAACGGTACTCCGGTTCTCATAAAATTATAATGTGTTGGCTAACTTCACACTGATTTATCAGTGTGTAAGTAGGTAACACATTAAATTATTTCGTGGAATTTTGTTATTGCGCAGAATCGGTGGGGCCAACTCTGCCAGTTATTTTCATACTGGGCTGGACATTTTTTGATCGAATGGGCCATAGCATTGGGCTTCCATACACCTTTAAACTTCCTTGTGTATACCAAATTTGTTCAAAATCGGAGTGGAGGCAACTTTCGAGACAACTACCAAAATTGTTGCCAACCACTGGTTTTTGAGTTATGAGGCCTCCAAGTGGACTAACCTCAAAATAAACAATACTTCCTAAAATTCCTTCTCCGTAAAACTGATTACCATCAAATGGGAACATAGTCTAATAGAGCACTTACATATGAAACAAATAAACTAATATTTACAATATTTTATTACTTATGTTTATTAAAAAACACCTCAAATAAATACAGTTTTTCCTTTTCGACACTTACTTAATTATAAATTATTCAAATATTTGTACAATATATACGGTAAATGTTGGCTATCTGGTTGCCTAAGTCATATTTAAATAAATTAATTTGAGGTGTTTTAAACTAAAAATTAGCTATAAAATATTGCAAATTCTAGGATATTATATTTGTTTAATATATAAAGGCCTAATCAGTGTATGTTTTCATTTGATAGTAATTAGTTTGAAGAAAAAGGCATTTAAGATAGTATTGTCCATTTTAAGATTAGTCCACTTGGAGGCCTCATAACTTAAAAACCTTAGGTTGCCGATTTTTTTTTTCAGATTCGTGATCAGTGCGACAAAAAAAACCCATATTCAAAAAATCATCAAATTCAACGAGGAGTCGGATAAGTAAAATTTTTACTCAAAAAATTAACGAAAGTTCTTGCAAATTAAGTTGCTGCGAAATGTAATGCCCAATATCAGCTAAACAATGCATTGGAATAGTCTTAATTTTTTTTGAAAATGTTTGGATAATTTCCTATGGCTTTAAACCGGGCTAAAGAAATTTTCATGGGGGAATATGCTGGCAAAATAAATACCTGAAGGAACTTGATCCAAAAAATTATATCAAGCACGACCCGTCGCCGGAGCAGAAGACACTAATCCTTGTGGGTTAGGTTCAAGGGTAGTAAACTTAACATTACCCTTGGGTTAGGTTAGGTTTATGGATTAGTGGCCAATTGCACCGTTGTGGTTTTCTGTTTTCTTAACTAAGGGACGTTTTGAATGTGACTATTGTCATAATATTTGACACTGTCTCAATGCAACTTAGGTTAAGAAGGGCTTAAAACTGCTTAAACCACAGTGGTGCAAACCGCCGTAGGTCTGTTTCTTTTAACGAGAAATAAAAATATTTTGATAGAATAGGCAAAGTAATTATAAATAAAAATGACTACTTTACGTCCATTTACTTGCGATGATATGTATAAATTTAATAATGTGTAAGTAGGTACTTATTATATTTGACTATCAAATTCTGTAACTATTTATTACCCAAAAATGTACATGATAGGATTACTGCTTCTAATAAAATAATAATTTAACATGTTGTCTACATCCTGTGTAATCAATCCACGTGCCTAGTTAGATGTAATGATTATTTACCCACTTTACACCACGATGACCAATTAGGTCCATGGACCAAATCGAGGACCTATTTTTCTTATGGCCGGTTACACCAACAATTTTAAGGAACCCTTAGCACAAGGTAATCCATAAAATATCCAAACAAGCAATATGTTTGGCTACATTGGAAAATTAAGGAATATTTAATGCTCAGGGAAATATATATTTGATCTACCCTAGTTGAGACGGACCAAATTTAAGTACCAAATTATAATACTCTTGTGTTTACACCAGAAAAATATTATGGGTGTTGTCATTTAGACCACCTAGAATAAAGAAGTCTTTTGACTAGGCCTTAATAATAAGAAATGTGATCTACATAAACAAGTTACCTATGTATACAGTGTGTCACAATTTTGGCCTGCATTTATTGCTATCTTTTTAAGTATACAAGGCAGAGAAATGATTTTGACTGTGCAGATAAAATATTTTTTTGAAAATTTAGTTCTGAAGAGATTAGCACAAAAGTAAAAATTGTGGATTTTAATTTTTGCATGTAATTTGTTTGTTTTAATTTTGACATTTAAACCATAACATTATCAAAATGCTTTTTGGTGATGAACATTTTGCTCCCAATTTTTTCTTTCATTATCTTTTGTTTTTCAGGTATGTACTAATAAAAGCTTTCAATTTTTATATTGCTGTCATCTTTAATTTTTCAATATTTAAATAGAGCTTTTAATGTCCTTTTTAACAATAGTACACTTGCAACTAAATAGATAGAAATATATTAAAAAAATATATTTTACAGTGCAGGGTGTCCCACTAAACCCATTTATTCCCAGTGTTGCATTTACGAAACAGTTTAATCAATATTTTATTTTGCTTTTTAAAATTGTTTTTGTTTAACTATTTAACATTTATTCAAAGAGAACAATGGTAAATATTAAATAAAAGTCGTAATACATTTTAAGTTTTACCAAAACAAAAATAGAATAAGGTGCCCGAAATTTCCCAAAAATTCTTTTTTTCTTGTTTATTTAGAAAATTGTTTAAAAATACGTACAAATACGTAATACAAAAAAATAGCTATATAATCTCTTAGTATGGACCTACTTCTTCACGATAAATATGTTACATAATAAATTTTGAAGTAACGTGAAATAAAAAAATACAATAAAATATAGCATTGCGATAAGGCATCACTGGGATTATACCTAAACAAAAATCGGAAAATTTTGTGCTAGAACCCGTCAAAACCCAAATAAAGATTAGAAAGAAAATTCTTTATTCCCGCAGTTTAGCCTTAGTTTGTGGTTTGTGCGGATCGCACTAAAGTAACTTTAGTAAAGTTAATTGTGTTTAAAATGTCTTTTAAACGGTTTCTTACTCAAAACCAATTAGAAGAGGCCATGGAGAAGGCTATAGGTGAACTTGAAGAGGAAGGTAATTACATTATTTTTATATTTTACCACTAAGTAAATTTTATGTTATTTGTTTTTTTAGGTTACGTTGATGGTGTGTATAATATACCACCAAATGTTACATCTACACTGTTACACTCTTACCGACGAAGAACCTTTTGATGATAAGGCAAATTTACACGAAACAGGGGAGCATGAAGATATAGCTGGGACATTTGAGTTGCATGTTCCATTAGACAAGGTTGTGAGTGTACAAGAGTCTAGTAAAAATATAGCGAGTCCTTCAAACTTAAAAAAGCTCAACAGTTTTTGAGTGACATATCGGATAAAGAAACACTAGCTTTCAAAAGAAAAAAGATAATTGGTGCTACAGGCGCTCGTTAGGATCCACTTGATTCGGTGAAATGGGAAAAAGATGAGATCAGGTATACTCACTCCGCCACCTCAGTGTAACATGATTTATTGAAGAAATAAGAACTTTTAAATTTTATTGGTATTCTTCTTTTCTCTGGTTATCACAGCCTTCCTTAAATGACGATGTATTGGTCCAATGATAAGGAAAAAGGTATAAACCTTATAAAAATTGCATAATTAGGAACAGATAAAACGAAAATGTGGTGGTCCGTTCTCCTGAAAATAGACGGAGGTGTCGAATATGTCACAGCCAAACTGTATACGCCTGTCAGAGGTGCAATGTGCACTTACGCACCACTTGTTTTGCCGAATATGACAAGGCGCCTTAAAAGGGAAGCATTTATTTTATATTGTATCGTCCCAGTGATGAATTATCGCAACACTTTAAAAGTTTAAATATATTTTTACCATTTCCTTTTTTCCATTTCTTTTTTATATGAGTGTGATATTAGGTTTAGTTTACATATTATGTAGTTGTTTTTTTATGTAAATAAAGATGCAAAAAGAAACAGAAAAAAATATATTTTCATTTATTGTCCCAGTGATGCGTTTTCGCAACACCCAAGAATTTAAAAACTAAAAAAAAATTTTTTTAATGCACTGAAATATTCTAGAAGCTTAAATAATTAATAAAATAAACACAATTATTCAATTTTTCTGATCTTTCCACCCTTGGGAATAAATGGGTTAAGACACACACACATTTTTTTTTTACTAAGTCACAAATCATATTTTTTATCGCTTTTGTCTGCAAAATACATATTTATATCATAGCTTTATAAAGAAAATCGATTTGAAGAGGATTTATGAGGTATCACGGCGACGTTGCCAAATATATTGTTAAAAATTATTTTTAAAAATATTTTTTTTAACTGTTTAATGGCAAGTTGGGTATCGTTAAAAAGGGAATTTAAACATGTCAAAATTAAAACAAATAAATTACAAATAAAAATTAAAATCGACGATTTTCACATTTTTGCTAATATTTTCAAAACTAAATTTACAAAAAAAAAATTATTTGTACAGTCGAAATCAACATTGCATCCTCTAAAATTTTCCCCATTTAAACATGTCTCTATCTTATATAGTAAACGAGTTAGCAATATATGTAGGACGAATTTGGGACACACTGTATAACGAATATGTCCTTTATTTATTATATTTATTAGTACATATTTGAAAAGAAGGTTGGTTACGCAAATAAAAAAGGGTGCATGTTCATATATTTCGCTACTATTTTAATTATGTAGCCCAAACTTCCTAAACTCAGAAATTTGGCACTTAAGTGCTCGACTTCTAACTGGTTTCAACTACAGTATTTCCAAGTGTAATATCTTCTCAAGATGTTATTTGAGATTAGCGTATGAAGTAGAAATACATTTGTTTTTTAATTACTAACTGCTAAATTGTTTATAGAAAACTGGTAAATTAAGTCGAGAATTTAATGGAACACAATATAAAAATTCTTTTAATAATTTTTTATTTAACCGAAAATTTAAAATTTCTAGTTTAATCAAAAATTGCCATTTTTGGATAGGTAATAAAAAATTAGGTAGAGACATCCAAGCCGTTTTGTTCTAAGATGTACTGTTTAGATTCTATAACCTGTCAATCTGTCAAAAATGTCACTTTTCAACTGTTTCTATCGGTATAGGGTATGTCACATGAAAATTATCTAGTTTTATGTAGAAACCACAAATGTTAAAAAGTTGTGGGGATTATTTTTAAAAATAAAAAAACTTTTAGTAAAAAAAATGCGGAATACTAAATAAAAATTGAAAGGCTTATGACCTATTTTCCAAAAAAATGGTGGAATTTATTTACAGATTTACACAGCGCCTAAAAGTTAAAGTTTTATATTTAAAAAGCTTTGGCTAGTTTGGCCACAAAATATCGATGTTGTAAGGCACTTTTAAAATAAAATACCAACACATTAAAATTTATGTATCTTATTTGTTTTGTAAATTTGGCCACTAAGAAAGTGGATTTTTTAATACCGTTTGTAAAAATAAAGTGGTTTTGTTTATAGCAAAAATATGTGTACTTTTCTATCCGATTTTTTTACTGGTGACAAAATTTGATCAAACTAAGTGTTTTAAGTTTAAATAAAAAACATTAATTAATAAATCGAGCATCATATCTTGTGCAATTAAAATTCTAAGTAAGGTATATTTGTAGGGTAAGGTTATTTTAAGGGTGTCACACATTTTACAGGTGGGGTGACAAGCAAAAATTACTCTTGATTTTTTAGGGTAAAAGTAGAACTAAGTATTTAATAAAAATAGCCCGTGAATTTTTAATTTAAATTAGGTATACATTTTAGCTTTGTAAGCATTAATTTTTTAATAAATGGACTTGTTGTGTAGGTCTAATTGTGGGATTTAAAACATTTTTTTTTAGTAATTTAGATCCACTTACAGAAACTTACGGATTATCTTTTTACATGCAATATTTGGCACATTGGCCTGAATATTTTCAAGTTGCGGAATCTCCTAGTGGTGAAATAATGGGATATAGTAAGTTATATTTAAAAAAAATAGTAATTTAATTTAGTTTAAAGAGTTTGTTTAGCCTGTTTGTGCTGGTTTTTTTTTATTATCTCATTCGTGTGAGTGGTGTAAAATCAACACTTTTTTTTTGAGTTGTCAAAAGATTTTTATTCTTAAAGTTCATCAATGAAATAATTAGAAAAAAAGAAAAATGTCAATTTTTTATTATTTTTTTTAATATTTGAAAAAATTCAAAAATTATTTTCGAAATTATTTTTTTTTTGTTATTTGTCTTTACACGTAGAATATGAAACAAATCACTAGAAATTGCTAAGCCTAAATGGATGCATTTTATTGACGAAAAACTTGAAAAATATCCATTTTTATTATTTTCAAAATAAAAATTAACACTGAATTTTTTTTTATTAAACTTAAAAGATTCGTATATCCCCCGTAAAATTCAACAAAATAAAAAAAAACATGTCAATATCTCTAATTTTCGATTTTTTATGATTAAAAATAGGTGTAGCCACACGTCTAAAAAATTACCAAAATGTTATATTATACCCTTTTAGTTATGGGCAAAGCTGAAGGAGTAGGAGAAAATTGGCATGGCCATGTAACAGCCCTCACAGTATCTCCAGATTATCGGCGGCTTGGCTTAGCCGCTACATTAATGAATTTTTTGGAAGAGGTGTCTGAAAAGTAAGTTATTTAAAAGAACATTATTAGTTACCTATTAATTTAACTTTATATATATATATATATAGGGTCCTTGCACGCAAAATAAATGTTTATAATTTCTATGTAGTTCGATTAAATATGGGTCTAAAATTGCGTGTGTAAATTAGTATACTGATAAATAAAGTAACTTCTGAGATATTTCAAAAATAAAAGTACTAAAAATTCAAATTTTCTAAAACGATTCTGATTGGATAGCGTCATCACTAGGTAATAATTTGCCAAATCTCCAACTTAATTGTACTGTTTGAGAGAAGCCTTCTGTGTTGCCAAGTGTTGATTATATACCTTGTATGAAATGTACTATTTCCCATTTACAAATCCAAGTGTCAGGTATAATCCCATTATTTCATCATTTTACCTAACTAATATTATATTTATTACTTTGCGTACCTATAACAATATTAATAGTCCTTATGATAATAAAAATGTTTTATAACTAAATATTTAAACCTAGCAGGCATCGATACTTGAAATTTACATTACTCGTCTGGCAACACTGCGGCTGTCATAAGGTTTGTTCCAACAGCGCCAGAAACCGTTCAAAAACCGTCACCGAACGATCACACTCATGCGCAGTGATTAAAATGCGTCCCAATTTAATCACTGCGCATGAGCGTGATCGTTCGGTGACGGTTTTTTGATGTGTTGGAACAAACCTATAAAGTTAGGTTAGTTGTTTGTTGTCTTAATTTTGTTTAGTTCTATTTGTGATTTTGTTCTTGTTGTTTGGAAGTGATTTGCTGACGTTTTTATTTTATTATTTGTTTATTTTTTTATACAATAAACTCTGCAGAATGACTGAGGTTGGATTCACTAAAGCTGATTCTAAAAATTTGCCAGTATGTGATGGAATAATGATTGAAAATTTTTTTCTGAAAGCGATCTTTTCAACGCTGCTGAAATCAGAGGTGTTAAAACTGATAGGTAAGTTCTTACCTAATATACTATTTGAGGAGCATGATACTTCAGGAGTTCATCAAATTTATATCCTAATTTTATTTTTCAAAACAGAATTCAAGAAGGTTGTAACTATTTTCAATGAAATCATTTTTTGTTTGCAGTTCAGGTCGGAAAAACTATGGGGACTCAGCGGTAGGATATGTCCAGCTTAAGCGAGAGGGGAACATGTGCATACTAAAATGTAAAGTGTGTCCGGAGCATAAAGTAAGGTCTAAGCAGTACAATGTAACTGTTACTATTAATGAACAAGAAGAGAAAGTTACTAGCATTTTGTGCCATGACTGTCCTGCCTTATCAGGTAATTTATAATCTGTTAATACTACAAAATGGTAATAATTAAGTATTTCAAGTACACAATTTAAGTTTAAACATCTTTTAACTTTGATCGATGGAAACAAAATTAATATTTTTGGATTTGTTTTTGTATTACAGGTGGCTGTAAACATGCCGTAGCCTTTCTTATGTGGATTCATAGGCGAAGTGAAGAACCATCTCCAACAGAAGTGGACTGTTACTGGAAAAAGTCAAAACTTTCTGGTGTCGGAACTAGTCTTAAGTACATAACAGTAGAAGACTTTGGAGCTCCTCCAACTAAAAGATTAGCCTCTTCTCCTGCAGGGAGCTTTTTGGAAAGGGTGATAAAAATGCAACAGCTAACAACTCCTCTATGCAGTTATTAAAATATTTTCGAGAAGAAAAATCACTCAATGATCTTAGCATACATACATTGTTGATTAAATTTTTAAGAACTGGAGGAAAAACTTGCAATGAATTTTACGATTTTTGCAAAAACCAGATGACCAGTGAAGATTGTGAAGCAGCATGTAATGCCACAACAGAACAAAGCAGTTCAAAATTATGGCATGAACTTCGTTATGGGAGAATAACTGCTTCAAGAATCTATGAAGCAGCCCGTTGCAAGACATCAGCAGGTTCTTTGGTTGAATCTCTAACGGGAGGGTTACAAGTGAGAGAAACTGTAGCCATGACCAGAGGAAAAATTTTGGAAAAAAAGTGTTGGAAATCCTGGAGAAAGAAATAAAAATGAAATTAAAATCAACAGGACTACTATTATCACCAAAATATCCATTTTTAGGAGCTTCTCCGGATGCAATTTGCGAAGAATTTGTAATAGAAATAAAATGTCCGGCTAGTGCAAAAACAATTAAAAATTATATTAATGATAGTAATATTACAAATAAATTTAAAGCCCAAATTCAGCTACAGATGCATATTTTTGGCAAAAAAAAGGAATATTTTGTGTAGCTGATCCAGGGTTTGAAGTAAATAAAAAATTTCTGTCTATTATATTGACTATGATGAAGAATATATTAGTCATATGATAGATTCTGCCCAGATATTTTGGGAAAATAATATTTTTCAAATGTTAATAAAAGGTTTGCAGTAAAAATGATTGTTTTAATTTGGCCCATTGTTATTATTTGGGGCACGTACTTAGTTCAAGTAAGAGTAATTTAGCTCTGTTCGTAGAATAAATCCGAGATAGTTTGTGATTTTTTCTAGATTTTAATTGGCAGTTGACATGGTTTGACAGGCTGTCATTCAAAATATAACCAATAAATGTTCAGAAATAAATCACAAACTGTCACGGATTGATTCTGCGAACAACCCTGAATGAAACAAATTTAAGGGTTGATAGGGGCCGCTACCCTTCAGCCAGACCTTCACTTTTATGTTTACGGTTCTTCAAGTACAATTACACTAATATTCAAAGTGCATTATGAACCTACTCAAAATTGTTCACCATCTCTTGGACTAGTAGGAGAGCTCGTGAACAATTCTAAATAACTTTGGGGCACTTTGAAAATTTGTGAAATTTTCCTGAATGACTCTAAACATAAAGTCAAAGTCTTTCTGAAGGGTTCCAGCCGCCCAACCAACCCCTGAATTAAACAAATTTAAGGCTTGATAGGGGGCCGCTATCCTTCAGCCAGACCTTCACTTTTATGTTTACGGGTTCTTTAAGGACAATTACACTAATATTCAAAGTGCATTATGAACCTACTCAAAATTGTTCACCATCTCTTGGACTAGTAGAGAGCTGTGAACAATTCTAAATAGTCTTGGGGCACTTTGAAAATTTGTGAAATTTTCTGAATGACCCTAAACATAAAAGTCAAAGTCTTTCTGAAGGGTTCCAGCCGCCCAACCAACCCCTGAATTAAACAAATTTAAGGCTTGATAGGGGGCCGCTATCCTTCAGCCAGACCTTGACTTTTATGTTTAGGGGTCCTTTAAGGACAATTTCACAAATTTTTAAAGTGTCTTAAGAACCTACTTAAAATTGTTTACCAGCTCTTGGGCTATATGTCTCTTCTATCAACTTGCCAAGAGTGTCAAAACAAAATTAGGCTATTTAGCAAGGGTCAAAATATAAATGATGTAAAAATAATAATAAATATGCTTTATTATCGAAAAAAACTCTCATTGACAAAGCCGAAAAAAAGACTTAACTAACATAACATTTAAATATAAAAATTAAAATGCTGGTATATACACTTAAAAAAAATACAATATTAACCAACAAAGTTACTAGATATCTGGTCACCAAATGAAAAATAAAATCAATTTTATTATGCATGCAATAAAAGTAGCCAATCATTAAAACTTATAAATATACATATACATGCATACATATATACATCCATACATACATACATACACATCAAAGTATCATCATAATATTCCTGTAGTGTGTAATATGGTCTTGTAACAATTAACTTTTCTTTTAAATAAACAATCATCAAGAATTTGCCTAAATCTAATAGGAATGTGATTATAGATTTTAATGCTCTCAAAGAAAATGGATATTTTAGTCAATGTGCTTTATTTTGTGGATTAGGCACCATGAAATTATTATACTTTTTGTGCAGAAAACAGACCGTCTCCACTATGAAAATTCCCATTATAGTTAAAATTTTTCCACTGACAAACAGTGGTTAAGTAAATGTTTATTAAACGAAATTTAAAAATGTATTACTAATAGCTAAAAAAACAATCAAGTACTTTCAGTTTTACGCTGTTTACAAATAAAATGTAACATAAACATAAAATATTTATCAGTTACATTACAAATCATATTTTTTGTAAAATCTTCATCAAATGGTACAGATATATTTAAAAATGTTTTTGATTTACTGGAGTAAATAATAAAATCACACATATTCAAATTCAGTACTGCCATACCCAACTGAACCTGGCCGTAATATGCATGTTTCTTCTTCAAGTGAACTCCTTGTTCTTTGCTGATTTCCAAATAGGGACAAGTATGCACAAAATTGGTTGCATCATTCTCTATACCTAAAAAATACATTTTTTTTTACGATAATTGTTCTGTGAAGTACTATTTTAAAAAAAGCTATTACCATCATACGGGCATTTAATTTCTACCAATCTTGTGGGCAATCCATCGGTCATTACAACACCATCTGGTGAATAAGCCAACCATGGATATTGTTTGCAAATTATTAATCCCGTCTCTACAACGTCATAGCCATTATTTTTCCTATATAGATCCAAAGCTTCCTTCTCATATTTGACTCCATGCTCAATGAATTTGCTTGTAAATTTCTTTGGCCAAAAGTAGCTCTTTGCCTTGGTATCCCAATTTTCTTTAGAAAATGTATACAAAGAATAACATCTAGAGCCTAAAAGAAAATTTTATCTTAGTCTTTCAAAAAAAAATTACCCTAATAGATAATATTTCAATAGAGTTGTCATTTACTTGGTTCACCAGTGGAAAAACGGGTACCTGGGCAGATAAACTTATTCTAAGAATATTTACCTAGGTACCTGGTTTCAGATTTTAAAACAAATTCAACAAAGGAGAATGATTAAGGTCTATATTTAATCATTATGCAAGCTAAATTTTTAAGTTTATTTTAGCGACTAAATATTTGATAAGCTTTTACTATATTTACTTCTGATGAAGTTAAAATTTGGTGAAATATATGTAAAATAAAAGAAAACATAAATTTGTGATAATAAGTTTTAAGTTACATAAGTAGCTTTAACTTTTAATGGGTCATTTTTAATACCAATTATTTGATCTTACCAATGGGGTTTTTTCGGTCATTTTTTTAAATAAAAATCAGTGATTAATTGCCGTTTCGGTTTATTGAATTAAACCATCATCAGAATATCTAAAATTATTTTCTATTATTGTATTTATCTAAAATAATGAGTTTAATAAAAGTATTATATGTATATAATTTTTAAAATAAACACTTATCAACTATATTGTAAGAATTACAAGCACAAGATAACATTTCTATTCTGCTCGTATTACTGTCATAAAACTGATAAAGAATACTTACATCAAAGTGATCTTCACAAACAAACAAACTAGATGTTGAAGATAACCTTTCAGGATCACGTCCCCCTGCTTGAAGCCCCAGATAAAACCAGACCAGATGCGAAAGATGCCATATCGCACGTATTGCACTGTTCGGCTTGTCAGGTATTGACGAGCCAAGCGGCCGGCCGCCTAGCAAATAGTACGGGGACCAAAGCTCAACACTGTCGTTACCAGAGTCATCCGACTGGCATATAGTACGAGCGCTTTTGTTAACAATAATAATTCTGACCTGCACGGCCATGAAGCTTCTTGTGGACGGACCGGAATTCTTCAGCTGTCATTTATTTATTTATTTATTTGCAACATAAAAAGACATTATAAAAACTTCTAAATACCTATTTGAACATTATAAACATTATGAATGACTTACAAAATATTTGAATCTAGACTGTGCAAACAAATAAAAACAAAACCATTATCCTAATTAAGCTAATTTATAACAGTACAAGATTCCCTAATAACACATAACATGCCAGAATCATATCATTTATGTACCATTAAAGTTTTTATGTTTCTTACATTGACAGTATATCGCTGGGATGATTCTGTGGGTACATTCTTGGAATGATTCTTTAGAAATGTTTCTGAAACATATATTTTCGGACTTTTTTTTATTTTTTTTTACTTTTCAATATAAAAACACTCCTTCTAAACAAGAAACACAAATATGTTTACTTCGGTTTAGCTCTAATAGGTATGTAAATTTATGTACTTACAATACGTTAAAAGAGAAAGCAAAGGTATAATAGGTAATGTGCGGATGCCTCTAGTGCGTCTTGTCATAGGTTGTTGGCAACAGGGGACGTCGTTCGTCATTCCGAAACTCATATTTTTGCAATAAAATCCAAAGTATTTTCAAAAACCGCGAAGTGTGCGTTTCTCTGGTAACGATTAATAGACACGAGCGGTGGTGGCTGAGCAGTTAAGGCGTCTAACTAGAATTCAGATTCTTTTTGGGAGCGTAGGTTCGAATCCTACCCACTCCGAAAAACTTTTACTTTTTTCTCATTGTCAGTTATGAAATTTTTAAAAAATATCTATTTGCCAATAAAGGTAATTAGTATTCATTTTTATTTCCGAAACTCATATTTGGTGTCCCAATAAATAAGGATTTCACCACTCTTGGATATAGATGTTCCTAATACGACTCTAGCACATACTGGGATGTTTCAGAAACAATCTCGGTTGATGTTATGATGCTAAAAATGATGACATGGTCATTGCCAGAAACATACCACGGATGTTCCGGGGATAATAGCGACTTTCCTGGAATGTTTCCAATGTTCCAAGCGTTTGTTTCTGGTACGTTTGTAGCATGGTTCTGTGTTATTAGGGATTCTTCACCACTGGTTATTTTAAGAACTGCCATTAAATTCGAACTTCTTGTCGTTTCTAGATAGTGAATATGTTGTTCCTTTTTTCAGGTCTCAAATGTCAGATATTATGTATATTTATAAAATGACAAACATAAACTTGTAACATTTAGTATGTTCAATTGAAATCCATCACTATACGATTCAAATTTCCCGCTGCTGGCATGTTAAACATTAGTTCACTTGCACCCGACTAGACAGCGCCGGCGGCAGGGTGAACATAATATTATTACTGCGCATTTCAAGTTTAGTTTGAACAAGTTTGTTTTGTGGTGATCGGACTGATGTGAAGTGAGCGAGCTCTGAGTAAGTTATCAAGTTTATTCGTGTGTACAATTTTATTATAGACGTTTCACTGTGTTGCTGTGAGGATGCCTGGTTATAAGTGTATTTACTTGTTCTGTTCCAACAGAGATAATGGGGAAAAATCATTATTCAGGTGCCCGAAAGATCGTCAAAGGTAAGTATATTTTTAAGTATCTTACAAAAGATCTATTTATTTAAAATTAATAAGCAACAATTAAAAAGTAATATTTAAGAAAAAAAGATTAAGAGGTGTTTATAAAAACTCGACTAAATTATTTGGGTGTTTGAATTTTGAAAAAGTTATAATTTACAACTGTCACAGGCAGACAAATGATGATACTTCAACTGAAATATCTTGTTACCATAGAGACTTTGTATTGGATTTCCATATGTACTAACTAAACTAAATTTAGATTTTTTTGGTAAGATGTCGAAATAATGTTTTAGAGCATTGCTATGGCTTGAGGCTGCCGGAAGAGCAGATCTTTTAGAAAACAATTACAATAATTACAAGCTCTGCGAGGATCATTTTGAACGAAAGTATATTTTTATGACTTCAACAAGCAAAAGGCTGTATAATGATGCGATTCCATCAATTTTCCATGGACCAAAACGGCCTATGTCCGATGTTGTACCACAGAAAAAACCAGACGTAGAACTTGAAGAGCCTCCACGAAAAATTGTTATATTATCAGGTAAGGAATACATCATATCATGTATATATGTATATCTTGTTTTGTATGAAATTTGGTATGAATTAAAGTATTTCATATTACAGATGTAACATTGAAACCTAAAATGGAGTCCAAGAATGTATTAAACATGTCTATGGAAGATAACACCGCTGATGCAAGTAAGTATGTAAAAGTTATTAACATAAGTATTGCTCAAATTTCGTTTGAAGTTTTAAGATTTATAAATTAATGTCTTGGTTTCAGAACCCCTCAGCATCAAAGTTTCTGCACCTGTTACCCCTCACAAGCTTTCGCCCAAACTATTGTCACCGATAGCCCAAACTCAAACCCCATTGAGTTTCACTGCAAACACCCCAAGAAAAAAGAAAATAAGGATAAAAGTCACCCAGCTTAAAAGGAAACTGTTACTTACGAAAAAATGCAATGAAAATTGGAAGTCTAAGAAAAATGAGCTGCACAAATTTGAAGCAATGTGTAACAAATTTCTTAAAAAACCTTTGGTTGAAATCATTAAAATGCAAGCTTTATTGCAAAACAGGCCTAAAAGAGCCAGAAGGTATTCTAAAGAATACAAAACTTTTGCCTTAACGCTTTACTTTTTAGGACCAAAATGTTATAGGTTTCTTCAAAAATCTTGGTCTTGCCAACAAAGCGATCATTAGAATTAATGACAAAAATATAGTATGTGAACCCGGTCTCAATAATACACATATCCTAGAAGCTTTATCCACAAAAGTGAAAACCATGTCGCAACTTGATAAACAGTGCATACTTTGTACTGATGAAACATCTATAAAATCAAACCTGTATTTTCATTCACAAAGGGACCAAGTTATAGGATTTGAAGATATCGGAATAAAAAACAATTTACTCATAGCCCAAAACGTGTCAGTAATTATGGCTAGGGGACTATTTAGTAATTGGAAACAGCCCATCGCCTATTTTTTTGTAAACACTCAATTGAAGGCATCCGATATGTTATTAATTTTGGAAGAGTGTGTAAAAAAATTGTCAGATATAGGTTTAACTGTACAGGGCGTTTTAAGTGACATGGGGTCTAATTACATTCAGCTGTCAAATTTATTAAAAGTAACTCCACAAAATCCCACATTTCAATTAGGAGATTTTAATTTGATATATTTTTTTGACCCGCCACATTTACAGAAGGCCACGAAAAACAACTTACTACAAAATTGTTTTTGTTTCAATGGTAAGAAATCTTCTGGAAAGTTTATCGAAAAATTTTATCAAGAAGATAAAAAAGAAACCTATAGATGTGCACCAAAGCTGACAGATGCACACATTTATCCGACAAACTTTCAAAAAATGAAAGTCAGTTTATCGGCACAGGTACTTAGTAGAACTGTTGCGTGTGGTATGCGCACCCACATGGCCTTGGGTCTATTGCCACCTGAAGCCGATGTTACAATAGAAATAATAGAAAAATTCGATAAACTCTTTGATCTTTTGAATTCCATAGATACGAACCATCCAAATAAATATAAAAATGCTTTTAGGGGTTTAGATTATCAGGTTAACTTTTTAGACGAGATGTGGCTATTTTTAAATGATCTACAAATTTTTGACACAAATGGAAGAAACATCACTATGAAATGCAAGTTTCGTAGATGCTGGATGGTAACCATAAAGCCATACAAATCCTTTGGCAACGTATTTCAAATGCCGGCTTTCAATATTTAAAAACAAGAAGATTAAACCAGGATTGTTTAGAAAATCACTTTGGAAACATAAGGCAGCAGGGCGGCAATTCTGTAAATCCTACTCCCGTTCAATTTGAGAGATCATTTAGAAAACTCTTTTGTCAAAGTTTCATGCACTCAAATCACATGAATTGTGAAGACGATCTTGATCTACTCTTATTCCAATTAAATATTGCAAAATCTAATATTTTAGAAAGGATTCCACATTCGGTCAATACCTACAAACCAGTTTCAGTACCTTATTATGTTTTTAAAAAGAGAGATGGTTACAACCCAAAATGCATTTAGTTATGTGTGTGGCTACCTAATAAGTAAATGCTTAAAAATTCACGAATGCGGTATCTGCAAAAAGTTTTCTACAGAATCCGATATTTTGGGATAACACCAAATTATTTATAAGTTTTAAGGCGTATAATGAAGAAAATAATTTTTATGGCAGCTTAAAATCTCCAAATGAAGAATTCGTTTATTTTGTTTTTAAAATGGAAAAATTATTTACTTCATTATTCGATGAGATTTTTACAGAAAAGGGAATTTCTCGACGATATTTTGATGAAATGAAATTAATTCCTTTTCAACATCCTTGTCCGAAATTTCCCCTCCTTATGTTATTAAATTGTTCATAAGACTTCGTTTATTCTATTCTTTAAAAATATGCTAATAGGAATTTAACTAGTACGAAGAAATCTCAAAAAACCAACAGAAAAATTAGCATTTTATCTCATTTGTAGTTTAATATATGTTTCCATTGTATTGTATTTTCTAGTTTTATTCTCGTAACAATTTTATAATCATCTCATTACAAACTAAAATAAAATATTATGTATTGTATAAAGTAAAGAGTGTTTTGTGTTTTTTACAACAAAGAACACAATTTAAAGAAATCTGCATTGGTGCGGGATATCTATAACATGGTGTTTAAAAAGCAATGGTGCAGGCCGCTCAAATTTTGCAATTGAAGGTCATTAGAACCGAGCCACATATTTGACAGTCTTTCGCATCTGGTCTGGTTTTATCTGGGTTGAAGCCATAGATTCCTTAAAGCCTTATCAGATGGAACTTGAACAAAAGTCTTTCCAGGCATATTAATAGACGTATTTTTGCAATGAGTAATTATACACCAACGGTAAACTTTACTCATTTTGAGACAAAACCGTAAAAATCCAATACAAATCACACAATCACAGCAACGATAAAATGAAAACAAATATTGCAAAAGCGAGGTTATAAAACCGCCCAGTTCAATGCGTACATCTAGTGTACATCTCCACTGTGTCATTGTACCAATGCCAAAAATTGTACTACTAGGCTATTTGGCAACGCAGACATTTACCTATAAATGACGTCATTTATTGGTAACCTAACAGAAAGCGTTTTCGCGGGACCTTTGAATTTCGAAGTTATTAAATCGAAATATCGGCAAAAAAGCGAATTAAAGAAAAAACGAAGTAGTAGGTTTTGAAGAACGGTCTATAATAGTGCAAACGACATCATTAAAAAAAAATGTGCAAGGACCCTATTTAATATTAAAATATACTTTTTGTGTATATAAGTTTTATTTATATGTCAAAACTCCATTGACTTTAATATGTACTGTGGTAAAATGAATTCTTGTGACAAATTAAATTCCGTTCATAAAACTTCCATTTTCCAGATTTTTGAGATTATTGGGTATGTATATTTTTAGGAAACGGGCTTATTTTGTTGATTTATTTGTCAGAGTTAGTAACCAAGTTGCTATTAAAATGTACACCAATTTAGGCTACATAGTGTATCGAACAGTTTTGGAATATTATTCAGGAGACCCAGACGAAGATGCATATGGTAAGTTATTCGAGGACCATATGAGGTGATTCAAAACATGTCTCCAGAAATTAAAGGGTACATTGGCTATAAATAACTAAGATATCAACAATAAGAAATTTAAGAGAAAAAAAAACAAAGAGACTAAATTTATATAATTTTTTCTTAATTAAAATTTTTCAATTTCTTTATACAAATGTATCACCTGGCTTGGGTCAGCGCTGTTTTGAAAGGTTTAACGATTTTCACGCCAATATGATTTTACTAATTTACTAGCATTTGAGCTATGAGTCCGCGATCTAAATGTTTACATTACATTTTGGAGTTATTTGTTCGATTCATTTAATTTTGATTGTGTCCAAAGTTCGTTTATCTATTTTAGTTTGTATTATACATACAAAAATTTCAAGTTTATACAAACTAGAGTTAATTAATATGGCTTAAATTTGTTCATTAGTTGTTACAGCTGAGGTAATGCTGATTTTTTACTTTTTTTTTAATAAAAATATGGTTTTAAAGCTTTTTGTGTACATAAATACAAAATTGATATGCGCTGGCGCTTTAACCTATAAGAAATATTTCTCATGCTTTAGTCATTTTTGTGCCCCTGTTTTAGTAGCATGAAAAAAAGTACATTTTTATTACAATTTTTATAGTTTCCCCCCTTTTTTTAGTATTATCATACTTCTTGTAGCATATGAATCATCTTCAATTTTAAAGTATATGTTTTAAATCACCTTACACTTGACACATTTGGAATATACATGTAAGGCATTAAAATTCATGGTTACCATACTAAAACTGTAATAATTCAGAACACTTAAAGTTTTTTTTTAAAGAAATATATTCAGGTTGGTTCTTAGTTTTTTATTTGTCTATTTATAGTGTTAGAGATCGATCGCTGTTAGAACAACACCGATACGTCACGGTCTCATATCAGTTTGCCATATGACACCGTGACGTATCGGTGTTGTTCTAACAGCGTTCGATCTCTACTTGAGGTGTTAAAAACAGTCACCGGTAATAATAAAATACAAATATTTTGTATTAAACAGAGTGACCAAAAAAAGAGGGGCAAGCCAGACTTACCTTTTATGTAAATGACGCCATATACAGGGTGTTTTAAGATCGGGGGTAAGGATGGGGTCTTGTAAACTATAAAATATACAATATAAAAAGTCGGTTAAATATAGCAGTAAGTTCCACAAGTTAAAGCTCATTGTAATCGTGTGTACGGGGTTTTTCCACATATTTTGGAGCACCACCAGAGCTTTTATTTTAAGAGTAAGAAGAAACTTTAAATTACAAGAGTTAAAGTATTTTTACTGAACCGTCAGAATTTGTCATCAGATAAAACAAAAGAGCATCGGAAATGTGTTAAAAAATATCAGGTTTAGTTTTTTTAAATGGAACACCCTGTATATTATTATTTTTTGGCTTCCTCACTTTACTCTGATTTCAAAAATATGTATATGTTGTATATTTCTTTCTACCGTTTAACCAGTATTTCACTTTAAAATATTGCATATTTAAAACATCTAGATTGCTGAGAAAACAAAATTTACCGCATTTTTTACCGCAATCTACATTTTTTTTATAACATTAAATTATAACGAATATTTAAATTAGTAGTCGATTAACAAATAGGCTAAATTTTGTTTCCTCGGCAATCTAGATTTTTTTAAATATGCAATATTTTAAAGGGAAATACTGATTAAACGGTAAAAAGAAACACAACATATATATTTTAAAATGAGAGCAAAGTAAGGAAGCCAAAAAATAATAATATACAGGGTGTTCCATTAAGAAAAAACAAAATTTGTATTTTTAAACGCATTTTCGATGCTCCTTTATTTTATCTGATGACAAATTCTGACGGTTCAGTAAAAATACTTAACTTTTATAATAACAAAATATACGGAAAAACCCTGTACAAATTGAGAAGATTCGAAGCCTTTTTAAAAATATTTAAAAAGCCGAAGTTTTAAATATTAGTATTTATTTTTAGGCATAGCTAACAACAAAAAACACTTTCTTATATTATTTTATGTGTAAAAACGTTTCGTGATTTGAATATCATTTGTAAGTCCATTTTTTTTTAACATACGGACCAAGCCTTATCTGTAAGAGTTGTTGGATTTACGAGGTGGTAGACATATTTTTGTTGAAAACCCTTAAAAATGTACAGGGTCTTTGATTATATTTACGTGGCTTCTGGAGCCTTTATTTTTGAAGACAGAAAAAAATATTTTTTATAAAAATTGTAGGTTTGTTTCCATATTATCTTTTGAAATTATCAGTAAAAAAATATCGCAATAAAAAAATGGAAAAATATAGGCAACTTCAACTTTTTTAAATGGAACACCCTGTATATTATGCACTACAATAAAAGATATTTTTTTCTGATTTCAAAAATATATACATTGATGGTATTTGGATGAACCATTTTTGAGATATTTAAGCTTAAAATATCAATAAATTGAAAAAAAAATATTATATTAGTATCAAGAAGGCTATGAATACAATAAAATTGTTTTAATAAATTTGACGTATTGATATTGTAAAAAGTTGAAATTTATCATTTTAACTATTAAAATTATTTTGTACTGTTTTTTTGTCGATGGGCTGAAAAACAAAAAATCGCTATTATGCGTCTTTTTTATGGTAACAATAATAATGTGATGACAGTGCAAAGGGAATATAACTTATTATATCCTTAACAACGGGTACCATCTATAGATTCTATTAAATACATAGTAAGAAAGTTTATTGAACGAAAAAGCTTTAAAATGAAGAAAAAGACTGCAGCACGAAATGAAAACAAAGTTTTGGATATCCTCGTTTTTTCAAGATAATTATTATAATTTTTCTATTGGACTAGCATTAAATATTTTTAATAATTTTAGAAAATCCTGAAATATCAATTTTGGATGCGGCATCTGAACTTAATAAAACAGATTATAAAATTTATTTAATTTTAAAATTTTACAAATTTTATCCTTATAAATTTATGTCCGTTCAGAATCTTCCTGAACAAAACATGCATGACCGACCTAAGTATGCATTGGAAATAGCTAGGTTTACTCGTATGCAGCAGGATCCAAAGTTTTTAAATAAAATTCTATTCACCGACAAGTCTTTCTTCATTTTAGCACTGTACTAAATCACAAAAAAAAACATTATTGGTCCAGATAAAACCCTCACCAAATTCAGCAACATAACAATTTTATTGTTTCTATGGCTTTCTTGATACGAATATGAAACTTTCTTGCAATTTATTAATAATTTAACCTAAAATATCTCAAAAATGGTTCATCCAAATATCATCAATATATATATATTTGAAATCAGAAAATAAAGATCTTTTGTTGTAGCGCATAATATACAGGGTGTTTCATTTAAAAAAGTTGAAGTTGCCTATATTTTTCCATTTTTTTATTGCGATATTTTTTTACTGATAATTTCGAAAGATAATATGAAAAAAATCCTACAATTTTTATATGAAACATTTTTTTCTGTCTTCAAAAATAAAGGCCTCAGAAGCCACGTAAATATAATCAAAGACTCTGTACATAACAAGAAAGGATATATGCTCCCTTTTAGAAAGATGCAAAACATTTGTTAAATATTCAAAGTGTAAAAAAAACGATTTTTATTACTTAAATCGCCCATAACTTTGTAAGTGTTGGTCGTAGAAAAAAAAATGGGAGATAAACGATTCGTAACTAAATTTTCTCCAAGGTAGAATTAGATAGAAATCGCAAAATATATTAGGCTTGTTGCAAAACAGCAATAAATAAAAAAACAAGGCAAAAAAAGTAGTATTTAATGGATTTTTTGGACTTTTAGATTATTCTGAGGACCCCCATATTCGGCCAGATAAAACTTCATGCTATGGTGAAACATCATCAAATATTTTTGTGTGGTCAGATTTCTTTTGCAATTAATAATAACCGCAAAATGAATCTTTTTGGCAATCTAATTAGTAATCCGACTTTTGGAATATGTTGAGCAAGGGAGTGTTGTAGTGTAGTAAATCTTATTCTTAAAAAAGCCCTCAATCAGTTTTTATTTAGTTTTTCTCTGACAAATAAAGCGTTTAATAAAACTTCAACGGAGTAAAATATTTATTAATTGTTCAAAAAAATTATTTTTAAATTTTAAAAAATATTAGAAATGTGTTTTTAAGGCTGTTAAAAAAATTAATAAAAAAACAAATGTGATGATGTTTTTGAGATAAAATGTCTAAATGACCCTTAAATAATTTTTGTTTATATTGGGTGATTCGTGCTCTGTCCTTTAAAATTCAAGGATATATTGGCTATGATGGTGGATATTAACAAAGATAAATTTAAACATATTTTTTAAAAGGGGTTTCTTAGTAACTGCGGGGACGCGATATCCCGTGAATGAGAAATCGAAAAGCTTGGTATTTAAGAAATTAATTTCTATTTTTTCCTAAATATATCTCATTTTAAGGTAATCTTTAGTTTTAACTATGTTCAGATTTTTTTTTGTTCATTTAGTTTTGTTTAAGTTACAAGTAGATAGAACCGGGCATATAAGTATGCCCTACAACTTTGATTTAGTGGACATTAGTATGAGTGAAACTTAAGGATTAAAAAACAAATTACCGCAGTAAAGTAGACAAAATATAAAAGTTGGTTGCAAAATTAAAAAACCCAGCTGTTAAGAGTTTCTGACGAAAAAAAAAAAAAGTTTAATGCGCCAAAATTGGTTTCGTTGAACAAAAGAAAAACATTTCGGGCATTTGTTACAATAGCTGATGATATGTAGTTACTGTAGAAAAATGTTTAACTCTTATTTTTTTATGTAAGAAAAAAATCTGGCCTCGCCATTTGTCAAATTATAGTCGTCCAGTTTTCAGAGGCGCACAAAAAGGATATCTTTTTTACGGCTTTGAGAACATTTTTATGTATTGTACTTATAATAGCATAGCATAGATTTGAGTTCCAAATAAAAAATTGAACTTAAAGAAACTATTTAAAAAACGGACGTTGGTTTTAAAAATATGTAACGCCCCTTTCTACTCCATAAAGAGTGCCGTTGAAAAGTGTTTTTCGTTTCTAGCAAGGTCTAAAAATAATCTTAGGAAAAGGTAAAAATCAAAATCCAAAACTCGTTGCTGTCTTATATATCTGTTTAAAACTATTCGGAATAATGGCAATTCTTAAACGCCATTATATTGCTTGCGAAATTGTGCACCTTTACTTTAATTTAACCAATTTTGCATTTCTTAATTTTCAGACATAATATAAACGGTAGATACAAGGAACCATTTTATCATATCTAATTTTAGTTAATTTACATTATAGCAATCTGAAATATAACAAAATATACCAAGTAAAAGCTCAATTTCAAAGCCATTTATACGCTTCCGGCTTATTTTTCTATTTTATTTAAATAATAAAATAGGCTTTGCAATGGTTACCAAATTTAATAAATTAGGTGTTTTAAAATCTCGACATTTCCAATAATTATTATTTTGTCAGTTATTGCAAAATTAATGCAATTAATATAGCATGTGCCAATCATTTCGGTACAAAACAAACTGCTAATGTTGTAATGTTACTTTTTAGACCGCTATTATTTTCCAGTTTAAATTATAGACAATAATATAGGCTTCTTCCAAAAAATAAATGATTTAAAGGGTTTGTCCAGAATATAGATATTGTATATTATTTTTAAAAAATAAACTTTTTTGTCTGTAATAAAGAGCTAGTTTACTTTTGCAATAATAATGACAAATACTTGTTTTTTTTTTGTTACTATTATTGAAAGGGTAGACTACTTCTTTATAATATAGGTTATGTTAGGTTAAAAGTGAGTGGACTTTTAACGCCCTCCACCGCGACCGCTCGGTCTATTGGGGCTCACACCTATTTATATTTTTCCCAATAGGATCAATAAATCCGATATCAAATTGGGAGAGAGTTCTTACATCTCCCCTTACTCGTGCCGCTACCGGACACGAGCACAATGTGTGTTCTGGTGTCCCTGTCTCCGGAAAGTATGACGAGCAGACGATTAGATCCGTCATGTCCTCTTCTCCCGGTATAGTGATGTGGGTACAGATGTACCTTCTGAGGCCGTATCTCCAGCCTTTCCCCATGAAATCGGTTCTATCAGCTTTCTGTTTAAAGCCAGGGAACCCTTTTCCCTACAAAAGCGGTTCTGTCCGCTTTCTGTTTGGAGCTAGGGAAGTAATAGTCTACCACGGCAAAGCCCTGCCTTACCTCAGCAAGGCTAGATACTCCGAGCGGTCGCCCTGTGTCTCAGAGGCACCGTTGGAGACACCTGTTTAAGGCACAGGATGTCATTCACTCATCAGCACGGTATGTTGACACCTTGAGTTAAGCCTTGTGTTCGTCTTAGCTTCGGATCTCGTCCCGTACGCCAGCGGCTGGAGTTGCCGATAACCGGCAACTCCAGTGCATGTTACAAAATTTCCCTCTGGGCCCAACCACGACATCGACGTGCGAACACAGCGGTGGGTCTTTATAATATATAAAAAATGTATTTTTTTAATATTATACAGATATCTATATTCTGGAAATAAACCATAGGAGATACACATATGGGGTGTTTTATTAAAAAAAATGTTTGCCACTTCTTATTCAGCCATCCTGTATAATGCAAAATATGTTTAAATTGCTTTCTAACATGCATACAATTAGGCCGATTACTTTTTATCTTTGCATGATTAATCTTACATAATAGGAGTACCTACAACACTTCCTGAAACTTCACACGATTTGGGTATATAGAATAAAATATTAAGTTTTCTATTTTCTCTCTCTTTCTTTCCCTAAAAGGCTGTAGTTGAATGTTTTAACAAATCACAAGAGTTAAAAACTATATAAAAGGGCCACCAGACTAACTATTTTTAGCCTAGCCATTTTCGGGGTGTAATCATAAAGATGCCTTGTCGTTGATCAAACTATTCAGTCATATGAAAAGTTTTATTTTTAAACCCTGTATCATATACTATAACGTCATTGGTTTTAATTAAACGTTCGTATTGCAGATATGAGAAAAGCTTTATCTAGAGATGTAAATCAGAAGTCAGTAGTACCTCTTTCTCATCCAGTACGACCTGAAGATGTTGATTGATAAACACTGATTGGTGCCAATTGTTGGTCCACCCATTCAGCAGTCAAAAACCACCACTGTCTATTATGTTGTTAAGTGTAGCACATTTTTTAATAATAAACAATTAAATTACGATAACGAATTAAATAAGGATTCTTTATTACTCACATAAAAGAATAAAAAATAAAAACAGACTTATACTTAAGTAATTAGGAACCAAAATAGTTTTAGCTGTATATTTTTCTATTTGTAATATTAAAACATTATTTTAAAAAAGGGCTACAATTTCCTGATTTTTTTTACCTGAGCTTTTTAGTTTAAAATTAATGTTCTTATCAATTATATTATCGCTAAACGGATGGTTAAAGTTTCTTACGATGGTATATCTTTCTATTAGGTCAAATAGATGCCTGCAGTTTTTGATATATTAACGGCCGAGTGATGATAGCGTTGTTAAATTTAGCAATGGACTTAGCAGTTGTTAAAAGTAAACAACGGTTTAGAATGTTTAACAAAATGTCAGATTTTGACAGGTTGCCTACTAAAATCATTGAATAACACAATGACGTTTTGTTAAACATTCTAAACCGTTGTTAACTTTTAACAATTGTTAAGTCCATTGCTAAATTTAACAACGCGATCATCACTCGGCCGGAAGTAATTTAGATTTTTTTTTACCTTGGTTCCAGTGATACACTATTCGTGTAATTAAAACAAAAATATAAACCCTTTTGCTACAGAGTATAGTTTATAGTACTAAAATAACAAATAATTGCATAATAGGAGATGTAACTGATCCGCCAGATATTATTTTAAGACAAATATCAACAATGTATGCAACATGTCTGAGTCAAGTCATTGGTCAGTGTCATACAGTGGCGGATCGTGGATTCTTAGGGCTCTAGGTTGACTGAATTTTTGAGGCCCTACTTAGCCCCCGAGAAGCTAAATTTCTATAACAGCCTAACCTTTTTTAAAAGAATAAAGTAAACAACCAATGCAAAAAATTTATACAAAATTTATAAAAACATAACAAATGAAAAAAAACTTTTCTCTTTTGCACTTAACTGATACATATTCACGAATTGCTTCATCATAGGAAATGGATCTTGTGACATTATATATATATATATATATATATATATATATATATATATATATATATATATATATATATATATATATATATATATATATATATATATATATATATATATATATATATATATATATATATATATATATATATATATATATATATATATATATATATATATATATATATATATATATATATATATATATATATATATATATAGGCCATTTTAAAATTATTTTTTTGTTATATATAAAATTCAGATGGTGATTTTACGATCAGAATATCTAGTATTAGTCCAGTAACTGAAGACCTGAAAGTACCCAAAGCTGTAAATAAATCTGTACAGTTTTCATTTGTGGCACAATTCTTTAGTATTCGCGAATGCTTTCGAGTGAATCACGATTCCGACGTGAGAACCCACTGAAAATGGCCTCCCAAAGTCCCAAAAATGAGTTTCCCGTGAATATCTGCCAAAATATGCGAATTAGAGAGTTTTTGTTCAGACAAAAAATGAAGATCACCTCGAAATCTACAAAAATGGTTTCTTTTCGCAACACCAATAATATTTTTCGCAAAAACGGCCGTCAAAAAATCTATATTCCACACTGGACAGATTTTCTAGAACTCCAGAAACGGCTAAAAAATGCAGATGGGCAAAACAACTTTTTATCAAAACGCAAGAGAGATGGTGAAGGAAATTTTCTGGGATTAATGAACACTTGCTAAGGTCTCATTATAAAAAAAGAAATGGTAATTACAAACCATTTTTTCAAAAAATATCAATAAATCGTGAAAAAAAACTTTGACCGTTTTTTGAATATTCTAGAAAAATCAGAATGGACCCAAACTCATATGCATGATAGGTACGGGTTTTCCAATTCCGATGAACTTAGAATGATTAAAAAATGTACAATATTGCCCGAGTAATCGAACAATTCGTCCACCCGCTTATAAGTGAATCCATGAAGATAGCGGCATTCTAGCATTAGAGCGGCAGCTGAAATGAGGGGACTTTTGGGTCCCGTTATATCGAAAACTATTGATTTTTCGAAAAAATTATGAAAATCATTTTTGTAGATTACAAGGTGATCTTCATTTTTTGTCTGAACAAAAATTTGCCAATTCGCATATTTTGGCAGATAATTGCGAGAAACCCATTTTTCGGGCCATTTTCAACCCTTTCCCACCTGTTAATGTTGATAAACTTTTTTTCGCTCGAAAGCATCCCCGAAGACCTAAGAATTGCGCCACAAGGGAAGACTTTACAAATTTATTTAAAGCTTTATCCCCTCATTTACTGGACTATATGTTTACCAAAATTTTAACAATTTTAATTATAAGTATTATTTAATTCCCAGCTAACTTTTTATACTTAATTTTTATCTTAATAACTTTGGCAGACTTGCCACCGAAATGTAGGTAATTGCTTAGATTTTTGGGGACTTTTTTGAGGGTTTTTCTTTTTTTTCTTTTTCATTCGATCAGCTAGTTCAGAGGGGTTAATAGAACTGAACAGGCTCGGTCTGTACACCCCGCGACTAGAACCGAAGCAGTCCCATTGTTTCTTTTGGTCTGTACCCAACAAGGACTTTTTAATAAATTATTTCGCCACAACAATACAGAACATATTAACTAATGTTATTTTAATAGAAGAGGTTTGATGAAAAATGCATAATTAACCTTTATAATACAAACAACTTGATGAAAAAAAGGTCTGTCACAAGTTAACTTTTATAAGAAGTATTTCGTGCCTCGCTAATACAAAAACTTTTGACAGAAAATCTTGATGAAGATTTTACCATCTATTATAATAATAAACATCTTAAAATTATTCTTTATAAGAATGTGTTGCCGAAGTATAGGATTAAAATATAAAGCTTTTAATTATAGAACTTTTCCAAAACATTTTATCACGATATAAAAGCTCTTATGGAAAAGTAGGTTTGTATATGTATGTATACATTTGGTTAGACAAGCTTACACCAAAGTTTTAATAAAACAAATTTGATAAAGCATTAACCATTATTAATAATATAAAAATAATTTTAGGAATTAAATGCCTGTTATAGGTTATCCTTTACAAAAGTTATTTAAAACATTATTCACTTTTTAATAAACGATTATTTGTGTTTTATATAAAACCATTTTTGATAGAAAACTAGTTATTGAACTGACTTTGCCGATACTCGGTGGAATTCCATTATAATTTTAACGGAAAATGAAAATACACTTTGTATTAAAATTCCACTATATTTGAAACTTATGAGAAAATATTTATTTCTTATGCGACTAGTTTCGCTAACACGGTAGCTTTTTCAAGACTTGAAAACTAGTTAGTTATGTTAGTTAAGTATGAGAGTTAAGATCCTGAAATGTAAAGTGTCGTTGTAAAGTACTGAATAAAGTGTTGTTAAATGGTACAGAGTGTTTCAGTTATCAGACTACGTATGGGAAAGTGGTAAAACGTAACTTTGGTGGCAGAAGTGTGAAATATAGTGGCTACAGTTGGATAAAGAGTGGATGAACCGTTGGATATACAGGGTGTAAAATGTATGATGCTCACGATTTGAATGGGCGATAGTGGAGCTCAAAACAAGTCGAAAAAGCCAAGAACATATGGGTCAAAAGTTAATTGTTTTCGAAATATAGCCTTTCAAAATATAAAAAAGTTTGCAACACCGCGCCCATTTCATCGCAGCGAGTCTGAACGCATATTTACACTTTTCTTAAGATGTTCATTTACATATAAATAATAACCATTACTTCTTGCAATTTAATTTGAATTTAAATTTAAGTAAAAAACAATAAATAATTATTGTTTGGTTTTTATTTGTAATTAAAAATAGTTGTATGTACTTACCAAAAGAATAGACTAACTATACATTTTGGGAACACGAATTATTATGTTTTAAAACAGCACTTTTTTATTTTGCTTAATGAATAAGATTTTTTAGTTGCACACGTTCCGTTTTTAAAAATCTTTGGTAGTTTTTGCACTACGGTTGTATTAAATTTAAAACATACCGGCATATTTTCCCTATTTAAAAACATTAAAAAATATCGCGGTGAGCAAAATTTATAAAACTAACTTTATTTCACGCACAGGGCTTCTAGGTAGCTTTGTTGCCAATTGTTTTTTAACTTTTTAACTGGGGAAAAATTATTTTTTATTTTTTTTTAATTGTAGATTGAAACATTCAAAACTTAGCAAATGAATCTACTGATAAGCGATTAAGACAAAAGTTTCCAGTTGTTAAGGTTTTCAGAAATAACTGCTTTTAAAGTTAGTAACGTTTACGTCGTTTAGACAAAAATCTGTCAAGTTTTGACACATAGGTCATATAAACTTTTCGACTTGTTTTGAGCTCCACTATCGCCCATTAAAATCGTGAGCATCATACTTTTTACATATATATATATATATATATATATATATATATATATATATATATATATATATATATATATATATATATATTATATATATATATATATATATATATATATATATATATATTATGCGTGGTGACTTATGAAATTATTTATTATTATAAAGGTACTACCTAATGGTTGTATTTCTGATAAACTAATTTTTAGTATCACAATTTCCGAAAGGTAAACAAAAGTTTGCGAGACGAGCAGTCCGAACACCCACGATTCAAAACGAACAGGTTGTCGGTGTGGAAATTGAAGCAAGGGAATTGCCCGCGTTCGCTGTTCATGGAGCCTGCTCGTAGTCGTTTTAAAGGCGCCGTGCGATGATCATGTCGAAATGTTTTGAGTGAATTCGTTTATATTTCGTAAACTTTCGAAGTTTTCGTGTTGCCGGTTTTGGGAAACTTTGCTTGAAATATTTATGGTAAAAATCCGACTTATGTTCACTATGTGTTCCTGCCTAAAGACGTGGATTGTGCTGTTTTTGGCCGCAATAACAGGTGAGTCAACTTATAGGAAGGTAAACAATGTATACCTGAGAAAACAACTTTCGATTGTTTCTGCCAGCACGCGCATCTAACCTAACTTTGTTATACTTTATTAGGGACTTTTAATTTATTGGGAGACGGATATAAAAAAATCTCGCTAATATCATAATTAAGTAAAAATAAATACCTTTATTATATATACAAAGTATGTATTAGTTTTCTAGGTAGATTTACACTTACAAATAACCGTAACTATATTGTATATATAGTATTATTCAATACAATTAATTCAGTTTAGCTTTGTTGGAGTTATATTAAAGTTTCTTAAGTTAAGATTTTTTAGGCGTTTTGTAGTATGATTTTTAACTCAAGAAAGATCCTACGCGCATCTCTGTTAAGTATAATAAATAAATGTGTTTGTTCTAAAAGGCGGTAATCGTCACATAATCTCAAAAAATGTTTTTTTTTTGAATTTATGATGATTTAAACTAATATTTTTGTGTATCATTTTTTGATAAGATAGTTCCCTTTTAAGTAGAATTTATTAATAATTTTTTATTCAGATCATAATGTTTAAAATTTAAAACATCAAGTTTTTGGAAAAAAAATAAGGCGCCATCAACTATCAAACACTTTGGAAGCCCTATTTTTTTTAATGGGACATCCTGTGTATTTGTTATAAATAAAGGTTTAACTACAAAATATGTCACCCATTTTCTTTTAGATATTCTAGCACTAAATTTTGTGGTAGTAGTAGTGGTATATATTTTTTGCATTCTGCTACATAGATATAGTATATAAATAAATTGTAAAATATTTAAAAAATATTTTAAAAAAATATTGAGTATTTCATATAATAAAAGTTCAATTTTTTGTTTATTTTGCTATTTAATATATTTTTAAAGTGTTTCAAATGCCCCAGGATATGCTTATTATTCTCAATAAGATATTTAATAAAAACTAATTTATATTTTCTATTTTTTAATGATTTTTTGAAGTAAAAAATACTTTTTTTCCAGTGTTTTTTTGTTAAATAATTAGCTATAAAAATCACAATTCTGAAGGGTAAAATCTTTTAGATTTTGTGGTTAAAGACTATGTTAAACCTAATAATAAATATGAAAACTAAAATAATGAATTTTTAAAAGTTAAGTATTTCGACTGATTTGACATAACACTTATTTAAGTGTATTTATAACCATAGTAATAACTATCTTCATCTGGTTGTGGGACAGTACAAAAAAAGGGTAAAAATAAATGTATAGTAAACAATTTTTAAAAATAAAAAGTTAAATTCTAAATAATTATTTTAAAATAATTTATTTGCGATGCAATTTTAGAAACTAAATGTTTAAATTGAATTTTTAATTTTATGATTTACTTTTGTTAAATTTGTTTATTAAATTTTTGGCTTCGGTGAACTTTAACTCCATTTTTAAACAGCATTATTTTAATATATATTTTTTTCACTTATTTGTTACATACAACACATAGGGCCTGAAAAAATTATTTTTTCACTTACATTATCACAAAATTAAATAATTTATTTACTTCCCATATAAAATATACTAAAGTAATATTTTTTCTTTTTGAAGTGAAACAAAATGACATGTGTTCTTTTTATCAGTCATTTTAATTTTTTTCAAATCGAATGAAGCGAAACAACACCGGACCCTAAATTTTTATAAGAATTACTAGTGAAGTTTACAATCTTTTAATGCTAAATTTTTCGTTCTGATATCCAAAAAATATTGACATATTCGGGCGGCAAAAATATATATTAGTCTATGGGCAACAAAAAGTTAAATCCGACCCTGACCTCATCATATTGATATTTATTTTAAGTGGCTAAGCTTAATCATTACCATACCTTCGGTTTAAGAAAGGTTTAACTTTATTTACTTTTGTATTTAAACTTTTTAAAATATATTTTATTTATATTTAAATTCATGTATCGTCAGCAAACATTTAAATTTACATTTTTTTTATGAATGATGGGACGTAGTTTATACAGTTTATATAAAATAAAAAGTAATGGACAATGGACTTAATACAAATACCTTTCTATATTAGATAATATTTAATTTAAAAATATATTTACAATTTCAGTTTTTTCTTATTTAAAAAATGCTGATACGATTTGATGATATATGATTTGACATATTGATTTTTTTTTTTAAATTTCTCTATTGTTTTAAAAGCTCTTTTAAAATCCAAAAATATTGCAATAAAATATCTTTTTTCAATCTTTTTTTTTTCAAACTATATTAATTCATTGTCACCCACATATATTTTTGGTTGAAATAATGCCCCTTTACGCAGGCCGAAGAAATAGCCGTTGTAAATGTAGGTTTATTCTTGGTTTTAATTAGGTTTCTAAATTACCTAAATAACTAATTTATCAGATGAACGCCGCTAAGGTCACTAACCTTTTAATTGGGTTTTGTAAAGGCTAACATATATGTAGTTATGTAAAATAAATATATAACATTTGGTTTATACATAAGTCGATATATAACGTAAAAAAGTTTTATCAATATTTATTGATATTGAAAATTAATATAGGTAATTGACGAGACCCGGCCGTTTAAATATGCAGATATCTGTTTTTTTCGATAAAATATTCTTCCTGGTAGAAGTTAGCCGCAAGTATCTTAAATTAAATATAACGGGTGTCCCTAGCAGGTAGCTCACCCCAATAACTTTTTTATTTTTTAAATTGCAAATATTAGTATGTAGGTATATCTCATAAATATGCACTATTCAGTTGTTTTCTGTTTCTTTTGATTGATACCGTAATAGTCTAAGATTCGGTCGCTTGAATCTGCCAGTACCTATATTTTTTTTTAATAAAACTTAATAATTTTCATAAATGATAGCAGGAAAGATTACAGATTGGTTGTCTGGTAAAATTTAACCACCATTACCCTTTATTCAATATACCGGATGATCCAGGCTTTCACACACACACAATATGTGTTCAAATTTTATTTGAGGCACTGGAGATTGTCTTTCAATGTACTTTGCAAAGTCTCGCAATACCACACAGTTTCTCGCAGTGCGTTGCAGTGTCTAACAATGCTTCAAGGCCTTGCAAAGTTTCTCAATGTCTTGCAATACGTTGTAGAGCCTCGTAATGCATTGCAGTATCTCGTAATGGTTCGCAGAGTCTCGCAGGGTCTTGTAATATTTCGCAGTATATCTTTAAACACTTTACAATATATGTATACAAAATGCTAAGTGAGAGGCCTCTTGGATGCAAGACACCCTGTAACTTTTTATTTCTTTGACTTTCTGCCCTCTTTTTTTCTGTACTTTTCTTAATAGAAAAATAAACCTTGGGGATAACATGTAACGTCAAATTTACTGCAAACATTCTGCGTCCAACAATGCAGTCAAATTTATTTTGACAGCTTCGTAAAGAAAAATTTTTTTTTTGGTTCTACGTGGCCATGCTGAGCCAACAAAAGTAAAAAAAAAAACATGCTATAAATGGTTTACGCTTAATTTGATCGCGTTATGAAATTTTTAAATGAAAATACTCCAATATTAAAAGTGGGATGAAATGAGTTCACTCCATCGGTAAAAATGCTTAGTTATCAGGTTATAAGAACTAATTTTTTCTTCAAAAAAATATTCACAAAGACAGCTGTTATACAGTTAAACCATTTTTGTATCTTTGATTTCGTATTATTTTTTTTTAAAGCTGTTAAAATTTGATGATGGTGAACCGTTGGACGCAGAATGGTCCCAGAAATTCAAAAATGTAATGACGTACAGGGTGTCTTATTAAAATTGAAAGTAGAGGCCGTTTCTGGTAAAACCGAAAGTCAGGTGATTTGTCAAATAAGTGTCAAATTTGTCGTTATGTGATTTCCCCAAGCTGAAAAAAGTGCGGAAAACTAAAAGGTGGCTTGGTGAATCTGTCAAATTTCCAAATAAATTATTTAAAAATCAATACAAATAAATTATTAAAAAGTTAATAGATTATTACGTTAAATATTTAATTATTGTAGACTTTTCTATAATTCCTTTTGAGAAGTATGGATTTGGTGGTATCAAATTATGGGTAAGAAAATACTCTTTTCAGCAATGATACCGCCACCTTTGGTCCATTTAAAAAAATCGACTTAAGATTATAAATACGATTTTCCAATTTTTAAACGAGTCTGAAGAGGCTATGATAAACAAAAGATGGTAAAATGCCTATTTTTTAAAAATTTCTTCAAACATTATTAAAACAGCATAATTAGAAAGGGCTTTGACTTTTATTTTTTTTCTGTTTTGGTAGGGAAATTTTTTCCGCTGTAAATTAAATTTGGGGCCCAGTTCTTTTTAATTTTTTTCCAAATACTTCACCCAAAGGGGGGAACAAATGTTATGCTTATATCACCTAGTTCAAAAACCAAAAGCACGTTGCCTATAAACTGTATCATAAATTTGTTTAAAGAAATAGTTTAACAAAAAAAGGGCTTTCTTAACCCAAAATGGAAAATTTTGATGCGAAATAAACTTTAAAACAACCCGGGGGGGTTTTAAAAATTTTGTTCCCCCCGTTTTTTTTTTTCACAAAAAAGCTTATGTGCCCCCTTTTTGGAATATCCATTCTTCATCGAAATTGCCCATTCTTTTTAGTAATAAACAACTTGTCCTTTTTCATGGAAATAATGCAAAATTTTTTAAAGGGAAAAAACTATTAATTTTTTTTGTTCTAATAAAAAAGTTTGGGGTTATCTTTATTAAAATTTTTATAAATTTTAAAAAATTACTTAAATTTTACTTTTTTTTTTTAAAATTTTAAAAGTTGAAAAAAAAATAATGTAGGGAAAATTTTGGGGTAACAAAAAAAATTTTTTAAGGTTTTTATCACATCTTTATCTTTTTAAAAAAGGGTTTTTTCTTTGTTTGTTAAACTTTTTTTAAAAAACCCAAAGATCTCCTTTTTAAAATTTAAAAAACTAAAAATTCCCCAAAAAAAACAATTTTTTAAACTTTTTAAAAAAATTTGGGATTTTCCCTTTTTTTATCTATTTTAAAAAAAAATTTAAAGGGTTTTTTTCGTGTATTTTTGTTTTCGTATGGGTTTTTTTTTGGGTTTGTTTTTGTTACATGGTTTTAAAATTTTGCAATTCATTTCTTTCAAAAACTTTTAAAATTTTTTTTAAAGGGTTTTTTAAAGTTTTTTTTAAAGTGCTTTTTTTTTATAAAAATTTTCTTTTGATGGGGGTTTCCGGGTTTTCACCCCCGGGAAAATTTTAAAAAACTAATTTCCCATTTTTTTAAAAAATTTGTAGGGTTGTCCTTCCATTCTTTTTCCCTTTTTTTTTATTTTTCCCCCTTTCTTTTGGGCCCCTAATATTTTTTCTAAATTTCCAATCTAAAAAAAACATTTTTTAAATTAAAAGTATTATTTGGGTTTTTAAAAAAAGTTCACATTTTTTTCCTTTCGTTTTTTTTTCCCTTTTCGGGGTTTCAGGTTCCAAAAAAATTTCCTTTTACAAAACATTTTTTTCGGGAATATAATTCTTTTTTTGCATATTAAAAAAGTATTATCATGAAACCCGGTTCCATCAGTTTTTCCATTTTGAATTTATTTATTTTGGGGGAAATTTGAGAAATATTCTTTAAAAATGTCCCTTCAGGGGTAAAAATTAGGTTCTCTACTTGATTTGGGTTGCCCAGCTAATAGAAAAATTTTTTATTTAAAATTTTTCCCAAAAAAGGGTTTTAAGGATTTCTTTTTTAAAAATTTTCCACCATTTCTTTGTTTCCCGGGAAAAATTTTTTTTAAGAAAAGTTTGGAAGCAAGCTTAATATTTCCCTTTTCAAAAAAAATTGGGAAGAGGGGAATTGATATCAATAAGATTAAACTTTTAAAAATTTTTTGTTAAGGAAAAAAACAAATTAAAATTTTCGGGTTTAGGGAAACGTCTTTGAAAAAAACTTTTCCAAAATAAAAAAAAACCAAGAGCTTTTTAAAATTTTAAAAGGGGAAATTCCCTTTAATAATGGGGACAAAATTGGGAAAAAATTTTGGGGTTTACCAACATTTTGTATAACCCCCAAATCTTTCAAAGTCTTAAAAGGGGTTTTAAGTGCTTTGTTTCAAATTTTCCTTTTTATTTGGCGTTTAAAACAACTTGCATAAATCACAAGCCTAAAAAATCCTTCAAAAAGGAAAAAAAGTTAATATTTTTTTTTAAAATTTTTTTCTTTTTTTTTGTGTTTTAAAAAATTTTTAAAAAATTAAAACGAGCAAAAATCTGAGTAAAAAGAAATTTTTTTACCTTTTTGGCTTATTTTATGATTTCAAAATGGGGGTATACACGCGGAAAAAAATTATTCCCCCATATGAAAAACTAAAAAAAGACCAAATTTTTCCCACCCTTATTGTTTTAATTTTTAAAAAACAAAAGTTTTACCTATAAAAAAAAACCTGGGTTTTTTTTTCTTTTTTGGCCCCAAGGGGACTAAATTTTTTCCAAAAAATTTTAAAAAATTTTTTTTTTTAAAAGTTTTTGAAAAAACACAACAATTTTAAAAAAAACCCAAAAAATCTTAAAGGGTTTTTTCCAAAAGGGGTTTTTAGAAATTAACTTAAATGCAATGAAGGTTTTTTAATTTTTAAATTGAAATAAATTCCCATTGTGGGTTAAAAAATTGCCCCAAAAAATTCGCTTTTCATAAGGGGGTTTAAAAATTTAAAATATGCAAAGTAAAATTTTTGTTGTTAAATTTTAAAAAAAATTTAAAAAAATTTGAATTTTTTAAAAATAAATTTTCCCAAAAAGGAAAAATTTTTTTTTTTTTTTTAAAAAGGTTTTTAAAAATTTTAAAAACGATATTTTCTTATTTATAAACCGTTTGTAGAGAAATTTACGACGAAAATTATTACCAAAATTTTGATGAAAATTTTCATGGGACTTTTGGTAATAGTACATTCATTTCAATAGGAATTCATGTGATGCTTATGCGCACAAATGCTAATTTGATAAACAGCTATTGGATTAGTTGCATATAACCTAGAAAGGCGGAAAGCAAATAAATAAAAAAAGGTTTTTGTCTTCTTTAGGTGAGGAGGTAACGTTAATTCGTGCAAAAAAGACACATTTTTGCGAATTTTTTTTGAAAACACAGTTAAAATCTATTAAGTAAAACTAATGCTATATTAAAGTAAAATATTCAACGAATATTAAGTAAAATTTTTATGAAGAAATATTAAAAAATACGGCAATGGCAGTAATTATTTGGAAGCGTCTCGGAAAAAAGTTGAATTGCGGTGCCCCTCGTAGCTAGGGGCTGGAAGATCTGAAATTAAAAACTTAAGATTTTTTTGTTTAAAAAAAACTTTTCCCCCTCAATTTTTACTTTTTTGGGTACATTTTAAAAAAGGAAAACGTGATTTTGAAAAAAAAACGGTTTTAAATTTTTTACGAAAAAAAAAAATATTAGCAAATTTGAAAAAAAAAACTTTAAATTATCTCGTAAATTTGTAGATACAGAAATGGTGTTTAATTTTTTTAAAGGGTCGGTGCAGTAGTTTGGTTTAGTGACCGACTTAAAAACTTTGGTTTTGGTCCCTTTTAAAATTTTGAACATAAAAATTTTTGTTAAACGTTTTTAAGCAAGTTTTTTCGGCTTTTATTTACCTCATCTTCGTTAGTTTTGCTTGACCCCTCTAAAATTTTTTTCATAAGATTCTTTAAAAGGGTTTTTTATTCAGAAAATAAAATTTTAAAAAAAAAAGCAAAAAAAAGTTTAACCCAATTACCCCCCCTTTAAAAAGTGTTAGATTTAGATAAATGAAAAGGGAAAAGTTTTTACCCCAAAAATTTGGCTTTTTGAGGAATTTCTTGATAAAATAGAAATTGTTTAATATACACAAAATAATTATTTTGTAAATGTTCGGCACAATTGGGAAATCATTTTCGAAATAATGTGTAAAACGATTCCATGTGACTTACAATTAGTCCAGGAAACGCATCATTTTGCCTCTCAATTTTTTGAAATTTTGACCGTAGGTAGCGAATAGTCCAAGGATCAAAATCTATATCATACCAAAGGGCGCCTTTACCTTGAGGGTAGTTGCCAAACCATTTCGGGGGTGGATTTTTTTATATTTTAACTATAGGAATCCATAGAAAAATTATTTCTAAGCAAAAAATGTTCCATGCATTTTTTTGTAAAATGCATACTTTTCGAGTTATTCGCGATCGAAAGTCAGAGTTTTTCGTCGATAAAATAAACGTTTTTTATCGGTTTTTCGGAAATTACTCGATAAGTATGCATTTTATCAAAAAAACTGTAAATAACAAAATTGAAGCTTTTAAAAAAATGAATATATTTTTTTGTTAATGCTGTGGGACCAATACAAACCAAGTTGTGGTTTCTTAAAGGTTAGCTGTTATTCATCAAACACAAAATTTCAGTGTTTCAAAGGCAAATAACGCAAAATCTACACGTATTTTTCAAGGAATATAAATCATAACTTTTTTGAAGCATTTGAAAAGGCGTTTCTTTTTTTTTTTTTAAAAAAAGGTATATACCATAAAAATTGAGTGAGTTATGAGTAAAATAAGGTTAGACCAACATTTTTTGACTTCTTTTTATTTATGTATAATAAATATATTCTAAAATTTTAACCGATTTAAATTGATTAATTTAAAAAAAAATAGAGCTGCAGGTGATTGTCAAATTTCAGAATTTTAATAAAAATGACCTTTTCTTCAAAATAACTAAAAAACTACGGGAGATTCGTAAAAATTACTAAAGCACCAAATTGTAGCTTTTTAAATTGCAAACATTTTGCTTTTTTAATACTTACTGTATAAGGAATACTAAGTGAGATATAAACGTTTAAAACGCGTGTGTATAGACGAGCACTACCTTGTTTCAGCCCTTTAAAGCCACTCCTATAAATAAAAGTAAAGGTTTTAAAGAGTTTTAATAACTAGGATTTAATAGCTCTTTAAAAAAAAAGAACTTTTTATCACAAAAACTGAAGAAGTTATGCTTAAAAAAACAATTTTTTGGAGCATTTTTAAAGAGAATCGATTTATTTTTTAAAAAATCTGCGGTTTTGTACTATTTTTGGCATTGTTATATTGTAAGGGGTGAAGTTTTAAGGATTAAAAATTACAAAATTAAATTATTTATACTTTTCAGCTGTCAGATTTTTTAATTACAACTCTCTCTGTGACAATATGCTAATTTTTCTAGGGTAAACAATTTTTTTTTAATAAATCATAATAAGGGTTGATTTTCAAGGGTTAAAATATATTAAATGATGTTTTAAAGAATTACATACTTATTTCTTAATTTATATAAGCCTAATTTTATGTGACTCAAGCTTTAATATGAAAGTTTTAAAAGTTTTTGCAATAAGGAGTATTTTTCACCCCTAAAAAATAAAAAAACGACCTTCAGTATAATGGAGATTTTAAAGAGGAGGGTAGGATAAGCTCAACCCTAAATATTCATGCAAAACACTGTGATAATATATTAATTTTTTAGGGTAAATATATTTTTTAAAAAATCGTAATAGGGGTTGATTTTAAAGGGCTGAAATATTTCAAATAATGTTTCAAAGAAACAAAATATTACTTTTTCAACTTATTTCAGTCAAATTTTACCCAACTTAAGCTTTAATGTATAGTTTTATAGGTTTTAGCAATAAAGGGTACTTTTTACTCCTAAAAAATAAAGAGCGCCCATCGGCATAATATAGATTTTGAAGTGGAGGGTAAGTTAAGCTTAATCCCAAATTTTCATGCAAATCAATGCATTTTGAAAAAATTGCGAGGGTTTGCACTTTTTCTAGCTTTTTTTTCTGGACTAAATTATTTTACAACATTTGCAAGAAATGTTGTAAAATATGCAGAGCCCTAGTAAATAAAACAATGCTAATAGTTATAAAAAAAGTTTTGTTATAGTTACAAAAAAAATATTAATTCCAAAAAGAATGGCGGTACGACACAAGCCAACATCCTGTAAATTTTTGTACTGTATGAAAAAATTCTTTAAATCATCTATAAAGCGTTATTCACGCAGAGCTATAACATAAAAAATCATCTGTTACTATTTATAGTGCATTTGGAGTTCATGCTGGCAACATAACTTAATAATAATAAATGAACACGAAGAAAAGAAAACGGCTATAAATAAGACATGGAAATGTGGGACACAACGGGAAATATCTAAAGATAAACAGCAATGCAGAAATAGGAAGAAATGCATAAATATTACGAATACGGTTGATTTTTGAACATATCATTATTAGAGATAATATGTAACAGTAATCAATCATTATGTAACAGTAAGAAAAATAAATAATTAAACTAAGGATCTTAAGCAGAACGGCTACAGTAAGAGAGTGGTTGAAGAAACAATTTACAAATATCAAAAAAAAAACTTTAACTTGAGCAAGACCAAAAATTTATGTCAATTTCGTCTAGGAACTTCGGAAAAAATATATACTTATTGCTCTTTCTCTCTCATGAACGAGCGGCAAGGCTGCCTCCAGACAGGTCCAGTTCTGGTTAAAACTGATGGCTGAAGAATTAATTTGAAGTAAGTTATTAATATTAATTCTGCTTGTATCATTTTATAAGGTGTGGCATATTTACTTGGCTTGGCTTAAATGTCAGTCACTTTCAGACGAAGCATAAAGTTTTTTTAAGCCCCTTTAAACCAAGGCAGTTTTTATATATATATATATATATATATATATATATATATATATATATATATATATATATATATATATATATATATATATATATATATATATTTATTGAAATAAATATATGTTTAATTTTATCCCAAACCATGTAAGTAAGTTTTCTTATTAATACGAGATCGGAGAACAATCTTTTCAATAATGACTGCATCTACCAAATTGCCATTGGAAAAAAAGAAAATTCAAAGAAGCTGTAATAATTCAAAACACCCAAAATGTATTTAGCAAGCCTAGTATCGACATTTCGAATATCTGGCAGCCGTCTTCTTCTTCGTGTTCCTTGGGAGCCGTCTTTCACTACCGGAGGCAGCGCAACCTCTTGGGCTTTTTGCCTAATCTCCCATTATCTTTATACCAATCCTCCCATTAGTCTTGTTCCTTCTACAATTCTGTATAACCCCGAGACAGGTTGGTTGATATATTCCTTAGATCTCATTTTTGATTGCCCAAATAATGCCTGTCTTTTGTGATTGAATGCTTCACACTCGCACAGGATATGGTAGGCTGATTCTTCCCCCTCGTCGCACATTCTGCAACTTGGGTCCCCATTGTATGAGCCTATCTTGTGTACGTGTCCTCTTAGGTTATCGTGCCCTGTTAGCAACTCTACTGTTATGCGAAGTCTTTTCCTACTTTGTCTGAGTAGTTCATCCTTCGTTCTTTTGGATGGGCCCCTTATGAAGCTTTTTCCATGTCTAATTCTACTGAGGTTTTCTCAGTATTCCTCGTGTTTGTTTCGGATCCATTCCCTGGTTTGCCCTCGTGCTGTGGTTTTGGTCACTTCAAGGGCAGGATCTGGTCCAAAGTATGGTGTGGATAATCCCTGTTTCGCTAGCTCATCGGCTTTTTCGTTGCTTTCTATTTCCGAATGTCCTAGTACCCACAAGAGAGTTACTCTGTTGCGTTTTCCCAGGCCTTCCAGTTCTTTTTGGTATTCCCATGCCAGCTTGGACGTTACCTTTTGGTTTACTAGTGTCCCCAGTGACGCTTGGCTGTCTGTTATTATGCAGATCCGCTTGTTTTTATAAGACCTCCTGTTATTTTCTTTTGCACAGTGCAGTAAAGCATATATTTTCGTTTGAAATACAGACCTGTGTGTTTTTAGTGAAATGGAGAATTGTGAATTCGTCATTTCACTGTACACGTCCGCTCCAGTTCCCTGCTCGGTTTTGGAAGCATCCGTACACCAGATGATGTCTCCAACCGTGCCGGGGAGATCGGGTTGCTGCCACTCACTTCGATCTGGAATTTTTACCTCGAAGTTTTTGTTGAATGAGTATTGGGGAATCATCTGGTCTGTTCTCTCGTCCAGGATATTGCCGCCAACCTGATCTGGCAGCCGTAGTCAAACCGCGAAAAAATTGATCAAGCTTCGGTGGATAGTATATAATTCGTAGCTTTAAAGTCCTTAGTTATCACTTGAAAACGGGTGGACATACATCACTAATTAAAACGTTGTGTATCAATTAACAAATAAAGACAATGAAAGTCCAAGATTTTAGTGTTATTGAAACATAATGTAATCTAGCTTTATTATTTAAAATAGAGATTTGTTTTAAAGGCTTTTATTTTATAATGTCTGTGCAATGGAGCCTGGACGAGCGTCGCCCAACTCGGTCCCAAAAAGGGGATATAATAGGTAATACGATTTGAATGCCCTTACTCGGCCCAATGTGCAATAAAACCTTCTTGGAATAAGGACTAATTGGATTATGGGGTTTACCAAAAAAGTGTATATTGTAATATCTTAGCATAAATTGGTAAAAAATTAAGTTGTATTTTGATATCCAACTAGTACTTTAAATCCAAGACAAAATTAAGATGAGTAGTTTTGCTGAAATTAGAAAAGTTTATAGTCACCGGGATAAAATTCTTGTGATAAAGTATTATTTTTTTCGAATCAACAGCGTTCACATGAACCTGAGCCAGAAAATTGCATGGTTAGTTCTGGTTAGCTTCATTTATTATTCTTATAAGTAGAAAGTAGGCAAAATTTATGCGCCCTCGGGCTGAGAGGCGACCAGAGATTTGGAAGGGGAATAGAACTCGCTTCTCCTATGCCCGAAAGGGATCATTAGAATGCCGAAATTTTGCAGTTCAAATGTCAATCAGAGAGCGGGAAATTTGATAATAAGTTTTTATGGTTATATTCCGGTTAATTTTTTTGAATACAAATGAAATACATATTTTATATGAAAAGTTTACGAACTTTTATTAGCTATAATTTTAAAATTGTTGCAATGTGGAATAGTTTATAAAGTTAATTTGTTGATGTTGTTGTGAGTTGTTATTAAAAAATACTTATGGCGATCACAAAACATACTTTGGATATTTTAAATATTTAAAAAGCACCATCTCTTGTAAGATTACCTTGTTTTAAAGATTGACATTAATGTGACTATTTTCTGAGTGGTATTTTAGGATTTTTTAATGAAAAACTTTTTAAATCGTATTATTAAAAAAATAATTACCAATTTTATAAAATTATAACAGTTCTTAAGAAATAAATACCACTTTATTGTGCAATTCACATTTTTGATTTACTAATACTGTTATATTTATAAATATTTGGCGATAAATGGTATTGTAATTTTTGGACTATATTAGCCCTTAATAATTTTGATGCCTTTTATATACGTTTGAAAAATGTAAGACCCAATTTGAGCAGATGATTCCCTATTAAAAAATAGAAATAAAAAAAAAAGTTTCTATAAATATGGGCCCCTATTTAAAAAGTAACACTGGCAAATTTCAAGAAAATCGGCTTTAAGAATATTTAAGATAATTACATAAAAACCTATATTTCTTTTTAAAGTTTAAGACCCTTTAACTTAAAAACTATGCATTTTTGGATCCATATTTATAGAAAGGAATTCACCTACTGAAATTTAGCCGGGCATTTTTCAAACACATTGTATATGTATAAAATAAAACATACAAATCAGACCAATGCTAGATATAAAAATATAATAGTATATTCTATAAAAAATCAATTCCAACAGTTAACCAAAATGACTAAAACGCTAAAGAACGGACCACGCGTTTTAGCTCCTTTGCCCCCTCTTCAGAGGTTATGGTGGTCAATTAAAATCACTCTGCCTTAAAGCTAACAATTAATTATTCTTATAATAACATACAGATTCTTGACAATGGCGAACGCACAAAACTGCTCGAATTATTTTTTGATAATTATGATTTATGATATTTTTATATTAATTCAAGCACTAAATATTTAATTGCTTTTTTCACTTTAAAATGCTTCTTTCGTATCTTTTTCGGAGCGTCTGTGCTAATCTTGTATTTTCCTAATATTGTAAACTTTGCGGAACACCTTACAAAATAAAACTGGTGTCCCCTCCTCATTTTCCAACCGACTTTAAAAAAAGAAGGTTATTAATAATTAGATACGTATGTATGCTCGTATGTATGTAATATTATTGGAATTGCAAGATATTTACATATGATAATCTATTAGAACTTTCAAACAAATATATAAAATTTTATAGTTTGATTTTTTTCGTTCTATAATTTATTTCATAATTATACGTTGTTTTTTGAAGTCGATTAATTTTTTTTAAATATCTTTTTATTGGCATATTTATAGAATTACTTAAAGTATACAACACAACCAATATAGATTTTACATTAGGTACCATTTTGGAACTACAAGAGTTTTATGCATACCAACAAGTTTCTAAAAAGTTAATTTTCTCACGTCCAGCCGTCAAATTGCCCGGTAATAAATTCAACCTAACGAAACAGGTGGCTGTTAGTGCTAAGAAATAAACTTGTAATGCGGCAAGTACGTGCCCTTTTAAAAAGTTGGGGTCATCGTAGGAAGGTAATAAATAGTTAACTACACTGGAGAGTGTATACGCCAAATAGTCGTAACGTAGCTCCAAATAAAAGCTTGCAATGAACCTTGGTAACGATAGATAACGATAATGTTTTGGGTTGAAAAATATAGCGAAAATAAATTCAATTTAAGTTGGGAACTAAAGATCAGTATTCTTTTATATATTTTTTTTTTATAAAACTATACTTTATATGAATGAGGAAGAATAATATTTAGGTTTTGGTCAATCCAATAATACAGAAAAAAATTACATATGAAACTAAACTAGTGTAGTAAACCTGCATGCTGCGCGCCGAAATTCAAGTAGTGTATCAAATAATATTGAAAAGCTTTTGCATTAGGGAAGCTTATTAAAGGATAACGATATATTAAAGTCACTCTAATTTTTAAAAATCTTTTAATTGCATTAAAACTGACGATCGTAATAAATTTTTAAATACAAAATGTCTAATACTATCAGTCAAAAAGAGTTTAAAAAAGATTGACCAAATTTGATCGAGATTTACGGGTGAGGGGTATATATTCCTCCAACCAATCAGCATCCGGAGAGGGAGAGAAAAGTAATATACTTATTACTCTTTCTCTCTCATGCACGAGCGGCAAGGCTGCCTCTAGACAGGTCCAGTTCTGGTTAAAACTGATGGCTAAAGAATTCATTTGAAGTAAGTTATTAATTCTGCTTGTATCATTTTATAAGCATCAAATTTTGGCGACATACCGCGTTGAACATTGTTAGGACAGTTAACATACCGGTTTATTTTCGCGAGAAGCGGTAACGTAAGGGAAGGTGTTCTGTCGTCAGTATCTACGTCATTACTTTGTACCCAGTATCTACCGTTATCGCCACTAGTCAGGAGGAGCGTTAATAATGGTTATGTCAAATTTAAATTTAAAATAATGGAGGATTCGCGGCTTTTCCATTGTTTTGGTTCTGTGATGTTTTTTTTGCTATGGTTTAACAACTATTTGGATTGCAGATTTTTTGGTTTATTAATTAATTCCCAAATGGATGAATTAATACAATTATATTACAATCATAAAGGAAAAATTTACTTATTATAGTTGACTTGGAAACAGCTAATATCTTATTAAATGAAAAATTTGGTTTATATATTATCTTTTCGACTTATTTCTTAACTCTCCAAAGACCTTACATTTAAATTTAAACATAAAAGTGTATTAAACCATTAGTAGTAAGTTGACATACGTAAACCGTTTCGTTTTTGCGAGGATAGGCTGGTTAAACACGGTTAGAATGGTGGGGGAAAGAACTGCTATCAACCAGTAGTTAAAAACGGTAAGTCGCGAAAATATCCTTAAGGTGTGGCATATTTACTTGGCTTGGCTCAAATGTCAGTCACTTTCAGACGAAGCATAAAGTTTTTTAAAGCCCCTTTAAACCAAGGCAGTTTTTAGCTATCAATATAAACGTACTTATTTTTATTGAAATAAATATATGTTTAATTTTATTTTGATCTTAGAAGGATTATTCGGCCTAGCGGAAGACGCCGAGTGCCGCATGTGCATGGAGGGGGATGTCTAATACTATATGCCCAGCACTGGCACGACTAAGATTCGCAATCCTTGGCAATGACATCTTGATGCCGGGGGAGGTGAAAGATCTCTCTCCTAACAGGATCATCAGATTTATTAGGAGTCTGGACTTGGTGGGAGAAATATAAAAGGGTGTGAGCCACAATAGACCGATCGGTCGCGGTGGAAGGGTGTTATACGCACTCACTTTAAACCTACCTACATAGAAGGATTATACCGATTCTTCGACCAATCAGCACGCGGGGCGAGAGGGAAAGGTAGTAGACTTGTTCGCATGCCCAAGTGGCAAGGCTGCCTTTAGGTATATTTTGAAATCCGTAGCTTAAAAAAGGCAATATCCATGAAACAAACATAAGGAAAGAAATTTAAAACACGAAAAAAGAACAAACACATTAAAAATTGAGAAATCTTATGTACGTTTAGCGTCTAGTGTAGAGTTGAATTCAAATCCCGCGCATACATTATCCTGGCTTGGAATTATATTAACCTTTTAACGTCCAGTCACTAAAATAAATATGAAGGTTGGTTTCAACTAAATCTTGTAAAAAAGTTAATAGGCATGACCAAAACTGTTCTATGATGCTCGGAAGTATCTGCTATTTCCAAAACATATAATATATTAAAAGCTTTGGTAAGAAAATAATAGGAGATTATTTTAGCATTTAAATTCCCGCAAAAACGCTCATATCCGTGTCATAAATGCTCGTAACGTCACGTCACTGCAAACAGTAAACAAAAGAAAACAAATATTTTGTTTATTACTTATACAATAAATCCTAAACTGTACGGGTGGTGTGCGGCCCCTCATTGTGTAACATATCAACAAAAATTCCGGGCGAAAAAAGTGGTTAAATCTTACACGGCGAGACAGAAAATCTTTCTGTCCGAATTTTTTAATTTATTTTTAGGTGTTTTCGGGTTTGGAAAATTACTGTTCTAGAACCGTCCGGCGCTTGCGTTCTTTAAAAAACGAACAGGCAATTTTGAACTGCGCAAGCGCCGGACGGTTCTAGAACAGTAATTTACCGAACCCGAAAACAGCTTTTGTGAAGATACCTTTATTGTAATTCTTTACCGTATTTCATAAATTTAATAAATTCTTAGTCTAGATGTAAAACTTACGGCCAACGAACTCAAGGACTAGAATTAACGCAACGCCAGTTTGTAGGCAGGGTGTTTGGTATAGTGATCTGTTTGTTCTGTTTTGGAAAAACGTAAACAAATTGCCAGATCTCAAAAACCAAAATCAGGAAATTACCTTGAAAATGTAATAAAATTATTCAAAAATATTGGTTTTTGTGTTAATATAGGCAACATCGATTTAAATATAAACATTTATTAATATGACAGTTCCAAGCACGGCAACAAAGTTATTTTGGACACCTGCTGCATTCGTTTAATAAAAAATAATAGTTGATCAGGGGCCCGATTCTGTAAGCAAATTTTTTGACATTCCTTTTCCCTATCTCTTTCGAAACAATGACAAACTTATGAGTTACCTGTAAGGGCAACAAAGACAAGTGATCCCTATTTTGACATTCTCTTTCCTTATATTTTTACAGAATCTCAGCTCAGGTGTTGTACGGCACTTCAATGTTATTTTATCTCTTTCTAGTAGGTTGTATTATTCAATAACACGTTTTGTAAACTGACTTGATCAACAGCAACCGAATTGAGCATCTAAAGTAAATGTCATATCTGTCTGTCATTTCAGATAATAAACAAAAATAGTTTTCCGGCTTTAAAAATAATTTTTAACAATAAAGAATCATCGATTTATAAAAATGTAATTTATGGTGCAATGCCATAAACATTGAAAAAGTTATTATTTTCGGAGTTATGTTATTCAGTGTCTTTAATTAATGTTGCCGGTGCAGTGTGTTTACAAAAACTATCCCTCCTTGCCCCCTGAATATATTTATGCCAAACAAGGTTTGTTTACTTTATTTCCATCCAAGAATTCGTTGCTTACGGCCGAGTGATGATCGCGCTGTTAAATTTAGCAATGGACTTAGCAATTGTTAAAAGTTAACAACGGTTTAGAATGTTTAACAATACGTCATTGACAGTATTATTCAATGCTTTTAGTAGGCAACCTGTCAAAATCTGACATTTTGTTAAACATTCTAAACCGTTGTTAACTTTTAACAATTGCTAAGTCCATTGCTAAATTTAACAACGCGATCATCACTCGGCCGTTAATGTTATAATTTTCAAACAGATTTCAATATCATACCCCTAAATTTAACTTATCCTGAAATGCATATTTATAAAAAAGATTTTACGGATTTTAGTCTTAATATCTAACTTTTGGATTTTAATAATTATAAATATACTAACATAAAAAGTTTCTGGATGCTTCCGAAAAGAGGTTTTTGTTCGATGCAAGAAACTCAACTAGTATCAACAAATCAACTCTCGGCAAATTACTCATATTATTTGCTTTAATAAATTCATGTTTCATGATTTAAAATTCCGGATTTTGATCTTGGTAACTCAGAACTAGGCAATTGATCTCTGAACTACAAAATACTTGATAAAACAGATAAATAGTAAAGATATTATGGAAATACAAACGACATACACTGACGTAACGAAATTCGCGTTTATTGGTTCAACTTGTCATGGTCGACTATTGTATTTTTTTGGTTTCATTTTATGAAAAATAAATATCAATATTTAATTTATTTTTGAAAAATATAAATGTTTTAATAATTCATAAATCCTATTTCGTATATTAAATACAAAATATTAGAAATGTTTGGATGTTGTTATTATCCTTATTTTTAACCAGTTCTAACTCTAACCAAAACAAAAATAATCATACGGTTTATGTCAAAACCAATAAAAAGATATTCTGATTTGTATTATTTTCGGAAGTTGTTTTTTTTGTTGTTTATTGTATATTTTACCGTAAAAGTCCGGATTTGGTAAATGTCAACATTCGCCGGTAAATGTCAAATGGTAAAAAAAACCGAACGGTCACTAACCAATAGTAATTTACGTAACAAGTTCAGAAAGTAATATTTACGGAATGAGTAGGAAATTGGAATCCTGCGAATCCCGTAAAATCACTTTTGTATGGTGTTACTTACAATATTTTTTCTTCGGGCGTTTATTATGGTAAAAAGAATCTCTATGGATACATTTCTTATGAACTTTTTATTATAAATTACATATAACATAACAATTGCTCTCATGAATACATTACTTATGAATATCAATTACTCAATTATAACAATTACTTATATTAATATTATTAGGGATATTAACAGAAGTGGCAGTATTAAAATTATTATTATTAGACGTATCCAGTATTTGTACTAGTTTTCTAAATATTAATTTAGTTACGGTCCTGTTCAGTCTGTGATGCTATGTGAATTTTGTTTCTCAAAGAATTTTCTAAGTATGCCTCTGCCTCTGCTACATTGGTTGATTTCCAGCCTCCGTTTCTCTTCAAATTGGTTATACTACCACCACCATCGGCTAATAAAGTGAGCTGAGCTTCGCCGTAAACAGTGCCCGGTGGCGTAATTACATACTATACTATTACTCAGAGCACCGGCGATAGAGGTTGCTCTGAGTCGCAGTATAGATTGTAGTGACGAATACGCGCGACTTTTCACTTCATAATATACTACAGCCCAGAGCGGCGGTTAAAAATATTATATAAAATGCTGTATAGCATGTTGTATCACTATGAAAATGTGTTGAAATTCTTTGGATGGGTACTTACAAAGGTATTTAAATGGGGGTTTTATTGCCTGCATAAAATCCTCAGACAAATTTGTTTTGTTTATTGTCCTGAACTATTATAAATTATTGTATTGATACAATACCTGCATTAACCTTACTCCCTTATAACTTTATAATAACAAAAAGCATAAGCATAATAACGTTTTGACAGATAAGTACTATATCACGAGGGAGTTATTTCAGAGGTACGTAGAGGGAAGTATTGTCAGAGTTCTCAAATGTAGGTAGTATCACAGTTGTATATTTTAAATTCTTAGAATTAAAGTGGAAATCAAACCAGTTTATTTAGTATTTAATTTTTCTAATTATTACAAAAAAATACATTCTTTATAAACACGTGATGTACTTATTATATCGTGCCTAAAATAAAAGAAAATAAACTCATATAAATAAAACAACATTAGGCTAAAAAAATGGGCATAGTTGATATAAAATAAAATTATAAAAATAAAACAGAATAAAATAAAATACCTATACATTAGTGAGATTTAGCACTACGTCTATTAACAAGGACCGCTTCACTTAAGGATCTTGAGGCTTTGCGTTTCCTATTAGGGTTATGTTAAAGATAGTATCCATTTCAAGAATAAGTCGTGATTTATGAAGATATAATAATTATTAAAAATAATGTCATAATAGAAATACATTATGAAGTATGACCAATCAACTTGGTAACAAAACAGTTTAACAAAAAAAAAAATATATATCAATAACTACGGCGTTGTGAATTACTCAAATCATATTACATATTTTTTATTTTAGTTATGATAACGATGGACGTGATAGATAGGGTACCATAAAAAAGTTAAAAAAAAATAATATTATTAAGAGTTCATTATAATCCAACACATTTTCACACTATTAAAAAATGCATACATAGCATTTTACATAACATTTTTAACCGCCGCTCTGGGCCGTAGTATATTATGAAGCGAAAAGTTGCGCCTATTGGTCACTACAGTCTATACTGCGATTCAGAGCAACCTCTGTCGCCGTTGCTCTGAGTAACAGTATATTATGTAATTACGCTGCCCGGTGTATTCTTTGGGATGCGGTAATTTAAGAAATTCAGCAATTTTGCAGGCGCTATTACCAAAAGTGTAAATACCAATAGGTTGTGTAGTATATTTTCCGTTTTTGTAATTTTCCAATAATCTACGATGTGGTGTGTTTGCTAGACGTAATGACAAATATTTTTCCAATGACGACAAAGGTTTCTTCCATATTCGTTTTAGTATCGAGAATTTTCATTACTAACATATCTATCTTATCTTTTATATCATCTAAACTCATTTTACAAAACTCTTCACGACGACAAGCACCTGCTACACAAATGATGATGATGCAACCATTAAAAATGCATAAAAATTACTCAAAAGGAAGAAGAAAATTACATTTCATTATATTACCTTTGTTACAAGGTAGATATTATCTCCAGCTTCTGATAATAATTTATCTACTTCTTCTTTATTCAATACTATTGATTTTTTTGGTTTGTAGCCAACAGATTTTCTTTTAAGGAAAGCAATAACTTTGGGATAGCAGCTTATTTCTATATTATTTTTAATGTTAATTGTGGACTTAAGCATTGAGCTCCAGAGGCTCGAGGGCTTTAAGATTTTAGATTTTTCCATTAAATATGCAAGAATAACTTCTTTTATTATAGTATGCACTTTTTTATCATTACTCCATTTTTGTTGTTCTTCCTAAAGTGAAAAAAATCGTCCAAAAAATAGTTGCTTTCGGTAGGATTTATAGAAAGTGGAACTTTCGATTTAATAAATCATACCGAAAGTTTTGTTTTCTGTACGGCTGCAGAAAAAAGTAACAACTTTGCTGCGTTCTGGTTAAAACTTATAATTTTGGTTGGGTTTATTAGTTTCGGTTCTTGCAGAAAAGTGGATAGTTTTACTTGGCGTTCGGTTTTTTTTTTAACATTTGACATTTACCAAATTAGGGCTTTTACGGTATCATATACACCTTTATTACTTACTACTTTTTTTTAACTTTACATCAACATGTGTATGTTGTATATGGTTTAAAATTTGGATATGGGCTATTATTGCCTATTTTCTTTGATCTAATATTTGGCTCACTTACAGAAATAATTAATGCTTTTATTTTTTTTTGTAACAGATGATTTTTTATAAAATAATTAATTATCTCACTCTATATTTAGCTTTAGACGATATCTGCTATTCTTGGTAAAAATGTTAATTAAGTTTATGTTTAGTTAAAAAGGCGCAATTAAACGAGCGCTTAGAATAATAAACAAAGATGCTCATCAACGTGATACTTTCCTTGCATACTGAGAAGCCTAAAAGAAAATAAAATAATTGCAATAAAACGGGCTACGGTTGGCAAAATATCGCGAAACTGCGTTGTTGATTTCAATCTGGGATGCTATTTTAGTATAATTTTATGTATACTGATATAAATAAACGTTATGAAGGTGCACTGCTGTAAAACCAATAGGACGATTTTTTGACACAAATTTATGTAATTCTTAGGCAATACTGTATTGCCCTTACGTAACTATGGTTTCAAATAAATTAATAATTATGACGCGCTCTTCATTTTTTATGGGTGAAAACTACCCTTTATTTCTAAAACCTAGGAAACTATACATTAAGCTTAAATTAAATAAAATTTGACTTAATTAAATTGAAAAAGTAGTATTTTGTTTCTTTGAAACATTATTTGAAATATTTCCGCCCTTAAAAATTAACCCCTAACAAATTTAAATATTATTACAGTGTTTTGCATGAAAATTTGAGATTAAGCTTAACTTACCCACCTCTTCAAAATCTCCATTATGCTGAAGGTAGCTTTTTATATTTTGTAGCAGTAAAAACTACCCCTTATTGCAAAAACCTAAAAAACTTCCATATGAAAGCTTAAGTCACATAAAATTAGGCTCAAAGAAGTTAAAAAATAAGTATTTATTTCTTTAAACCATTATTTAATGTATTTCAACCCTTAAAACAACCGTTATTATAATTTAATAAAAAAAATTGTTAACCCTGGAAAAATTAACATATTGTCACAGAGTTGTAATTTTAAATGTAACTGTTCAAAAGTATCACTAAATTAATTTTAGAATGTATTTATTATATATGGATAAAGAAAATTGAAAAAGGGCTACGGCTCATTTTAAATAGGGTGCTAATTAGGGGGTTGTTTTCGAAGATTTTTGCACTTAAAAAATTTTGGTCTAATCTTATTTTAATCAGAACTCACCCAATATTTATGATACAAACCCTTATTAAAAAAAAAGGCTTTGCAAATGCGTCAAAAAGTTATTATTAGTTTTCCTCGAAAAAAATACGTAGATATTAGAAAATGCATACTTACAGGGGTGGATTTACGCAAAGGCTGAGTAGGCAGAAGCCTAGGGCGGTAAAAATTATGGGCGGCAAATTTGCGATTCATTTATAAAAAAATGTAATCGTAAATTTTAATGATATGGTTTTGCCTATAATTAAATAATACGTAGTTCAAAAAAACGCTTATTTGTTTTAACATTTTATTTTATATTTTGTTTTTATATCATGCAATTTGTTTGTTTTAAAAAATTGTTATTTAATTTTCTGTATGTTTTACTTTTGTTAATTTTCTTTATTTAATTTTGTATAAGAATTACTAGCGAAGTTAACATTCTTTTAATGCACAATTTTTTGTCTGATATCCAAAAAATATTGATATATTAGGGCGCTAAAAATTTATTAGCCTTTGGGCGGCAAAAAGTTAAATCCGGCTCTGCATACTTATCGAGTTATTTGCAAAAAACCGATTAAAAGCGTTGATTTTATCGACGCAAAACTTCGACTTTCGATCGGGAATAACTCAAAAAGTATGCATTTTTCAAAAAAATGCATGGAACATTTTTTGCTTAGAAATCAATTTTCTATCGACTTCTGTTGTCAGAATATACAAAAATTACCACCTCCGAGATGGTTTGGCAACCACCCCATTGTAAAGGTGCCCTTCGGCATGATATAGATTTTGATCCTTGCACTATTCCCTACATACTGTCAAAATGTCAAGTCATTCTATGCATTTTAAAAAAATTGCGAGGCAAAATGGTTCGTTCCTTGGACTATTACTGCTTTAATCAAACTTGTTCGTAAACCGTTTGCCATGCAAGGCAAGAATTCTTTAAAATAGATAGCATTTCAACTTTGTCGTTTTTGTACTTATATAAAACCGTGCAAGGTCGACAATTGAGCGTTTGTTCAATTTTTACAGTTTGGAACCGTTTCACGGGAGTACCAAAACTGGGTGTTGAAACGAACCTATAGTAATTGTGATGTAGAGGATGTTAAAAAAAACTTTATTAAATTCAAATATATAGGTGACTTCTTGGGAATTGTAGAGACCTCGGTAGAGACATACTTAATACTTTTTTTCTAATGTAAACATTTTAATAATTTTCCAAACATATCTTGTTCTACCTGGGTGCAACGTCAGGTAAATACTTTTAGCCCATGGGCCAGTTGTCAAAACACACATGATACAAACTTTGTGTACGATGTTGCCAAACATCCTGTTTTATACACATAAAACAACACAGCAACAGAAAACAATAGCAAAAAACGGTAATAGTACTATCAAATAACCCGAAGTGTGGACACTTTTTTAATTCAAATAAAAAAAATCAGGGTTGGTACACATAAAGCAATGTTATAGGAAAGTAATTTGCCATTTATAAGTCTTTCCTGGGTACTCATCAAAAATCTTTATACTTTAAAATGACCCTGATAAAAATATCAAAAAACGTATTTAGGTCTCGTTTACAAGATAATCTAAGAAAATTTACCTAAAAAATATTTTTTTTTTTTAAATTTTGAGATAGAAATGTAAGAAATTTTAAGTGTTTTTTTTTTATAGATTTTAAGACGTAATGTCATAAATGATATATTAATATGTTATGACTGGTACAGTTACTATTTTTAAAAATAAGAAAGGTGGTGAGCATCGGCGTCTCTAGGATTTTTAAAATTTGTATTTAAAAAAGTAAAACCTGGGACCCACACTTTATATATGCCAAATGCTATTGGACTCAAGGAGAACATACGAGTAAAAGTAAAAAAAAAATAATTTTAAAATTTCCGAAAAGAAGTTTTTTTTTGAGTGCCGGGGAAAATCGGATTTTCCAAAGCAAATTATTTATTTGTATTTTTTCGTAAATTTGATTAAATTTCGTCGTCAAATCCCAAATTTTGCAAAATTATCTATATTTTTCTAAACACCAGAAAGCTAATATTTTAGATGCCGCTAATTTTAACAAAAATGCGGATATTTTTGCAAAATTTGGGATCTGACGATAAAATTTAATCAAATTCATGAGAAAAAATACAGATAAAGGATTTGCTTTTAAAAATTCAATTTTTCCCTGGGGAGAACACAAAAAACTTTTTTTCAAACTTTTTTTTTGTAGCAAATTTTAAATCGATTTTTTTCAAAGTGTACTTCTCGAAGCCACTAGCATCTGGTATATACACCGTGTTCAAAATTAAGTCGGCACTATTCCTAACTTTTTTATTATAAAAGATACAAGTTAGGTTAAATTAGCAAAGTTGTGTACAACGCTGATTACAATGACAATATTAAAAAAACAAATGAACATCAGATTTAAGAGTTATTCACAAAAATATACTTTTTTTAAATGCAACACCCTGTATTTGTTACGTATATTCGATAAAGAATGTAATTTTCTATACAATAAGTTATTTACATTTTTTCCTAAAATGAGAAATAGCGGAATTATTTTAGTTTAAATGTATTTTTCCATAACTGGACGCAGACAGCCATGGAATTTTTAAAATCGCTTTTTTTGTACATATTATCGTAGTACGCTATGACAGAAACCAGATTTAAATAAAGTCCGCCATAAAGGATATAATTTGTCAAATCTTCTAATTACTTGGCTAAATAATAAACATCGTAGTTTTAGTTTTTTTTAATAATAACACATAAGTAACATTAATAAAATATATTATGCTAATAATGGCTATATTGACATCATGCAAAAAATTCTCCAACACATTTCTTTCTGTTAAAGATCCTTTATAAAACACAGGTCCAACAATTTTTGATCCAATGAGGCAGCACCATACGTTTAAGCTAAAACGTCTTTGTGGATTGGAAGGATGGTGGCGCAGGATATTTTCACTGCTTCAATAATGTTGGTTCTTTCAGTCATGCCTATTACCAAATTTAGTCTTATCGCTCCAAAAAATTAATCGTAAAAAGTTTGGATTTTCTATAGCAGCATTTAAAAAAATTGGCAAAAGTTTATACGCCTTTCGTAATCCCCTGAAAACAAAGTTTGTGTGGGTCTGTATTTGTGGGGTACATAATTATGTTTTTTTCCAAATTTTATAATGGTTTCTTAGCATAGATCAAGATTTCACCTACAGTCTCTTGTCGAATTTTCACGATAAACTTTAAAAGATGCCAAAACATTAATATCTGTTTGTTAATTAATTATAAAGGTTTTCTTATTTCTACGCTTAAGAAAGACACTTTCGTTTGATTGAAACTTTGGATGAAGGACTAAAAAATATCTTGTGTTTGGCATATTTCTTTCTGGTAGTAGTTCCACTCTAAAGCCTGATGTCATTTTTTTTTTGGCAAATTATGTAGCATTCCAACTTCTCCAAATGACAACATTTTAAACAACAATAGCATAAATGGCTTATGATGTTCTAGTTGTCACCAGAGTTTATGTCTGATTAATAAACTCTGGTTGTCACTAAAGCATCATGGCGGATAGACATGTTATCTTTTGTTTTTTTTATTTCTGTCATTGCATACTACAATAATTTGTACAAAAAAATCAATTTTAAAAATTCCATTGCTGCCTGCGTCCAGTTATGAAAAAATACATTTAAATTAAAATAATTCCGCTATTCCTCATTTTAGGAAAAAAAATTTAAAAAACTAATTGTATAGAAAATTACATTTTCTATCGAATAAACGTAACAAATACTGGGTGTTGCATTTAAAAAATGTATACTTTGGGAATAACTCCTAAATCTGATGTTCATTTGTTTTTTTGTTATCGTCATTGCAATCAGCATAAAAATGTACACAACTTTGCTAATTTAACCTAACTTGTATCTCTTATAATAAAAAAGTTAGCAATAGTGCCGACTTAATTTTGAACACGGTGTATTTGGTTTGGGTCCAATGCCTTTCTTTTTAGATAAAAAAATTAAAAATTTTAGAGACGGTATTGAGTTAATTGATTTTAAACTTTAAACTAGGGTATAATTTAAGTTATCTGATATTAGGGCCACAAAAATCTTTTTATTTAAAAATATATACGCTGTGTCTTTTATTTTAAGTTTAATTTTAATACTACTAATCTGCTAACATATTTATGTCTCTACACTGTTGTCATCGCGTTAGCATATTTCAAAAACTTTGTAAATCGTGTAATGTTCCATAGTTTTAAGCAGAACTGGTGCATCAGCTAAGTAGTTTTGTTTTACTCATTAAAAACTTTTCTAACATGCGCTGCCTGGTTCACCCCAATATTCTTTAATAAACTGTTACTAACTTTGTAGTTTCCTGTTGACACCGAAACTTAAATGACTGTGGAAACCAAAGCTTCTATTTTATTACGTAATCGCAAAATAGTGTAAGTTTCATTCTGTAAAACCGTGAACTTTTGTACTTAAATAAGTCGTTAAACATTAGAGATAGGTCAAATATTAACTTTCTAAGAAAACAATGTTTTAATTCTTAGAATAGGTAGATAATACTGATCGGTGAAAGCTATACTTTTGGTTTTAGCAGTGAAAGTTGTAGGGTCAGTAGCTGTATGGGTGACCGCCAGTGAGCACTTTGTGTCATTGGGTGTAGTTCGGAATCCACGTTAAACTATAGGCCAGAGGTAAACGTTATTTGTATAACGTCTGGGTAAAAGGTGCTGGGAAATGCAATTTCTGCATGTGTTGGTATGTGGACAGCGTTGACGAAACTGGAGAAAAATGAGTTAAACATCTAAAAACCCGATACACATGGTACTCAGAACTTACGCTGTTACGCTGTTACGCTGCGGGTTCTGCGGGAGGCGGTCATAGTCATGTGTAATACTTTAAATTTTCGGGTGTTGATACACTAACACTGATACTGGTTTCTATATCAACACAGCGTGTCAACACAATTGTGTCATATGACACAATAATCAATTTTTTTTTATATTTCATATGCGCACCATAGCTTTGTGGCTTGGGTTCAGGGTAAAGCGCGTTAAAAGTCGCGCGATATAAACTTAACAACATATAATACATTTTTAATTTTTGGATTTTTTCTGCAAATTTTAAGTGATTTGGGATTCAAATAAATAAAATATATGATTTATTAATTAAAAAAACCTAAAAATCACATTAATAAAAAAAATCCTATTTTGGACTGAAATTTTTTGTCAAAATTACATTTTCGTTCATATTTCCTTTATTATTTATTTTATTAAAAATTTCTATATAACTTTTTTATAGATAATTTAAAAAACTCTCTTTTTTTGTTCTATATATTTTATATTTTTTTTTTATCTCTTATAGTTTTTATAGTCGTAGTCCAAACATTCCGTGGTAGCAGGTTTCTGGCGGTAAATGTACCGTGTCGGTTTTTTGAGGTTTTCTCGATTTTTTGCTGTTTGACTTCCCAATTTTGACTTCAGAATCGAGTTCAGCGAAAAAAGATACGCCAGAAAATCCTAGTCCGACACCCAGCACACACCACTTATTTTTTTTTCTGAGCCTGTGGAATTAAAATTTCAAAGAAGAGTATGATGACCTAATATCCCTTTGTATAGGACAAACTCCTGTTGTACGTATACCTGAATTACAAGAATATTTTACGTCCTTGCCAAATGTAGACTAATTTCGTTCGGCCAATTTAGGATTTTCTTGTTACGTTAGAACAAAATGTGTTTTTTAAAAATAAAAAGTATTTTTTAAAATGTGTGTTTCTTTAAAATCAAAGTCATTACGGTGTGCGTTTTGTTATAAATTAATTTGGCGCAATTTAAAATAACAAGATTTAGTTTTTCAAAGGCGCATATCTTCAATTTATTTATTTTGACAAAAATAGTAAAATTTGGCATAATACGATGTCCCAAAGTTTTTTTATCTTTAAAAGTGCAGAAGAAAAGAAGTTGTGGCTAAATTTTGTCAGATAATGTTCCTGAAATCTATTTCACCATCATATATCATTCATAAAAAAAGTTCTATAAAAAAACACAGATATCTACCTGCAGGTTCAAGCGTCCGAAGCTTAAAATATACAAAGCTGTATCACTTATTTATTTTGGTTTATTTTTCAAATGTAGATATTTATTTTATGTTTATAAAAACTATATATATATATATATATATATAGGGTGATTCACGTTGAGTGTCCTATTAAAAGTTCTGGGGAACCAAAAAAAATTACTTTTTGAAATTTGGCATACGGCCATAACAGGTAATAAGCTACATTTTAAAAATATTTTTGCAATTGCAGTGTTGCCAGATCTAACCGAAACCAACGGCAACTTTGTAAATTTAAATGGAACACCCTGTTTTTATTGCAAATTCGGTTTCTACACAAAATTCTAAGTAAGTTTTATTAACATCTTCCTATACCTATATCTTACCGTTTTTAAGAAAACAATTAATTACTATTTTTTTAAAGGGAAATGACCATGTTAAAAAGGTTTAAAATTTACGTGCCTAACCGCGCTGGATACTACAAATTTTTTATGGGGTTAGACAATGCATGTATTTAAAAGATCTACATGCTATTATAGCAATATATCTTACAGGGTGTTCCAAAAAAAATGCATTTTTACCGATAATAAATAATGATTAAAACTCAGTTTTTTCAAATACAACATACTGTATTTTATCCCATTTTTAAATAGACCAATATTTTACCTACAAAATGTCCATACATCTTTCTATACCCATCTGCCACCGTTTTTTAAATATAAGCAAATTTTAATTTTTTAAGCATTTATTCCTTATTAATCAAACAAAATAAATTATTTTTACCTTATATGTCAAATAGTTGTCAGGGCAATTTAAAATACAAACTTTCATAGCCTACCTAGGTAAATTGTAAATTAAGCCGGCGCGGCGGTGGTTTACTGTAGATAGTATTTAAAAATAGGGCAAATTTTTGGGACACCCTGTAGGATATATTGCTATAATAGCATGTAGATCTTTTAAATACATGCATTGTCTAACCCCAAAAAAAATTTCTAGTATCCAGCTCGGTTAGGCATGTAAATATTAAACCTTTTAAACATGATGATTTTCCTTTAAAAAAATAGTAATTAATTGTTTTCTTAAAAACGGTAAGATATAGGTATAGGAAGATGTTAATAAAACTTACTTAGAATTTTGTGTAGAAACCGAATATGCAATAAAAAACAGGGTGTTTCATTTAAATTTACAAAGTTGCCGTTGGTTTCGGTTAGATCTGGCAACACTGCACTTGCCAAAATATTTTTAAAATGTAGCTTATTACCTGTTATGGCCGTGTGCCAAATTTCAAAAAGTTATTTTTCTTGGTTTCCCAGAACTTTTAATAGGACACTCAACGTAATCACCCTGTATATATATATATATATATATATATATATATATATATATATATATATATATATATATATATATTATAAATTTTCAATGCACTAATTATGCCGTGAGTGTATATATATATATATATATATATATATATATATATATATATATATATATATATATATATATATATATATATATATATATATATATCTTATATATATATATATATATATATATATATATATATATATATATATATATATATATATATATATATATATATATATATATATAATATATATACACTCAGCGGCATAATTAGTGCATTGGCAGAAAATTTTATAAAAGAAATATTTTACAGGGTCTAATGATAGGTTATTGTTTGAAACACACAATTAACACAAAAAAAAAACGCAAAAGTAGTGAACAAAAACCTTTTTACACGCTGGAATTTATATCTGGCTGAATACTATACCAAAATAAAATCAGTACTATTTGAGTTTTTACTTTGTAAATTTCGTGTGAGTGGATAAATATGCCCGGTGCACGTCTTTGTGAGGAAGACCGTATGAGAATTGTTTTGAATTGAATTCTACATGAACAGGGTTGGAGTCAGTGACGTATCGCTAGAGAGTTGGGATTCATTTAAAGTACAGTGTCAAGAGTGATTGCCCGGTATGTTGAGCATGGCCATGTTCACGAATTACCCATGAGTGGACGTAGGAGGGCTACAACAGCAAATCAAGACCGTTATTTATTGCAATATGCTCGTAGAAACCCATTCCAAACAGACGGTGTGTATATAAGGCATTTTCAAAGAACACATGGAATCCATTTATCGAATCGTACGGTACGTCGGCGTCTTCGAAGTGGTGGTTTACGGTGCAGGCGCCCCTGTGGGTACCCATGTTACTTGCTCAGCATAGAGCAAGACGCATGGAGTGGGTGAGGGCGCATATGCAATGGGACCAGCACCAGTGGCATAACACAATGTTTTCCGATGAAAGCCGTTTTTGCCTACTGAACGATGACTGTCGTATTCGCGTTTGGAGACCAACAGGACCTCAGCATAGACTGAATTTGGCGCTTAACATCGACCCAAGTCAACGTCATAGTGTTATGGTGTGGGGGGCATTTTGTATGGCACCCGTACCCCATTAATCATTGTACCGAGAAATATGACCGGTCAATTTTATTTGGACAATGTCATTAGAGGTGTATTTCGTTTATTTAACAATTTAAACAAAGCAATTTTTTTGGTTTGGCTATTTAAAAAAGGAGCTGTTCTTTTTATGTTATTAAACGTACATTATCTAAAATACAAGTTGAAAATTTTTACCGTATACTTCACAAAGCATGCTGCTACTCTTGCAGCAAAGCGAAGAGAAATATCTATTTTTGTTATTAGAAAGACGACTGGCTGGTCCAAAGATTTCCAGATGTTTGCTAAATTTTATAATTGTTCGTTAAATAACTGGAATTTGAATTTTGCTATAGCTGTTTGAAACAACGAATTCTTGGATAGAAATAAAGTAAACAAACCTTGTTTGGCAATAATATATTCAGGGGGCAAGGAGGGATAGTTACAACATTACTTAAACACACTGAATAACATTACTTCGGAAATAATAACTTTTTCAATGTTTATGGCACTGCACCATAAATTACATTTTTATAAATCGATGATTCTTTATAGTTAAAAATTATTTTTAAAGCCGTAAAACTATTTTTGTTTATTATCTGAAGTGACAGACAGATATGACATTTACTTTAGATGCTTAATTCGATTGCTGTTGATCAACTCAGTTTACAAAACGTGTTATTGAATAATACAACCTACTAGAAAGAGATAAAATGACATCGAAGTGCCGTACAACACCTGATGTACTATCATTTTTTATTAAACGAATGCAGCAGCTGTCCAAAACAAACTAGTTGCCGGTGCTTGGAACTGTCATATTAATAAATGTTTATATTTAAATCGGTGCTGCCTATATTAACACAAAAACCAATATTTTTGAATAATTTTATTACATTTTTAAGGTAATTTCCTGATTTTGGTTTTTGAGATCTGGCAATTTGTTTACGTTTTTCCAAAACAAAAACAAACAGATCACTATACCAAACACCCTGCCTACAAACTGGCGTTGCGTTAATTCTATTCCTTGAGTTCGTTGGTTTGAAACGTACATTAAAAAAAATGGAAACTTTATTTTTCTGTATTAGCTTAAAAAATAAAGGTTTGATTTAAAACCGCTTATTCTTTCAACAATTACAGAGTAATTTTATTCTTTGTGAACGAGTCGCCGACATATAATGGCTCAAATAAATGTACTTTGTGAAGTTCAGTTCATCCAAAGAATAAATAATTTTGGGTTATCAAAACCATAATTCCCGCCCTTTAAAGGTTTTTAAAGCTGATATTTTCAGCCCTTTAAAATTATAATGATATCCTAGAGTAGTATACTATAAAACCGGCTTTTTCTTCTTCTCAAAAAATTTTTGGCGTTATGCACAGACTATCAAGCCTACCAAATAATGTGATCTCCGCGGACGAGAAGCCTCATATAATTGCAATTGAACTTCACAAAGTTCTTTTATTTATAATACAATATGCTTAAGTACTAGAAAAATAATTAAAAAACATTGGAGTACCACGAGGCGATTGCTAAGCCCGTAACAATCGCCCAAATTAGTAGCTTTTACTTTGTACATTTTTTAAAACTTTTATAAAAAATTTAAAATTATTTTCTAGTTTACTGTCGTTAATATTAACAAAGAAATTCAGGGCTAATGTACTTTTAAATTTCAAGGATAATTTTTTAATTGTCCTGTACAGAAAAGCCCAATTTTTAGAAATAAAATCAATATCTGTTTATTTAAGAAAATTTTATGTATTTTGGTATGTACAGGGTCTTTGATTATATTTATGTGGCTTCTGGAGCCTTTATTTTTTAAGACAGAAAAAATGTTTTATATAAAAATTGTAGGTTTTTTTCCATATTATCTTTTGAAATTATCAGTAAAAAAATATCGCAATAAAAAAATGGAAAAATATACTCAACTTCAACTTTTTTAAATGGAACACCCTGTATATTATGCGCTATAATAAAAGATCTTTTTTTTTCTGATTTCAAATATATATACATTGATCATATTTGGATAAACCATTTTTGAGATATTTAAGCTTAAAATATAAATAAATTGAAAAAAAAATCGTATTAGTATATCAAGAAAGCTACGAAAACAATAAAATTGTTTTAACAAATTTGACGTATTAATATTGTAAAAATTTAAAATTTATCATTTTAACTATTAAAAATAGTTTGTATTGCTTTTTTGTCGATGGGCTATTTAGAAGAACAAAAAATCGCTATTATGCGTCTTTTTTATGGTAACAATAATTATGTTTCGACAGTGCAAAAGGAATATTACTTATTATATCCTTGACAACGGGTACCATCTATAGATACTATTAAATACATAGTAAGAAAGTTTATTGAACGAAAAAGCTTTAAAATGAAGAAAGGACTGCAGCACAAAATGAAAACAAAGTTTTGGATATCCTTATTTTTTCAGGATAATTATTATACTTTTTCTATTGGACTAGCACTAACTACTTTTAATAATTTTAGAAAATCCTGAAATATCAATCTTGGATGCGGCATCCGAACTTAATATAACAGATTATAAAATTTATTAATTTAAAATTTTAAGGTTAAATAACTTATAAATTTATGTTCGTTCAGAATCTTCCTGAACAAAACATGCAGGACCGACCTAAGTTTGCATTGGAAATAGCTAGGTTTATGCAGCAGGATCCAAAGTTTTCAAATAAAATCCTATTCACCGACAAGTCTTCCTTCATTTTAGCAGGAATGTTAAATCACAAAAATAAACATTATTGGTCCAGAGAAAACCCTCACCAAATTCAGAAACATAACAATTTTATTGTTTCCATGGCTTTCTTGATACTAATATGAAACTTTTTTGTAATTTATTAATAATTTAACCTAAAATATCTCAAAAATGGTTCGTCCAAATATTATCAATGTATATATTTTTAAAACCAGAAAAAAAGATCTTTCGTTGTAGCGTATTACAATATATACAGGTGTTTCATTTAAGAAAGTTGAAGTTGCTTATATTTTTTCATTTTTTTATCAAGATATTTTTTTTACTAATAATTTCAAAAAATAATATGGAAAAAATCCTACAATTTTTATATAAAACATTTTTATCTGTCTTCAAAAATAAAGGCATCAGAAGCCACGTAAATATAATCAAAAACCCTGTACAATTTAAAATTATGTGTGGTATTAGTTTAACCAGCTTCCTGTCTTTTACGATTTTCGAGATCCTTAGTTTAAAGGCGAATTTAATAAATAGCGCGCAACACAACAAAACTATTGAATAGTTTCTTAATCTATTTAAATCGCGCATGTATTCAATAAGCGCCAGCAAATATTCACAAATTAAACAGCAACATACCATAACAACATTTTCTATTAATCTATGTTCCTTCCGCAACCGACTTTACTCCTTCATTAGTGTTCGAAAACGGTAATTATTTCAGTTATCCGATCCGCGAGTTATCTGCGAAATTAATGATGCTGATCATCTTGCATGAAATCAAATAGGTGCTTCTAATTGCCGAAAATAGCAGCAATTAACGCTGAAATCGGATTAGTAGTGTCGTAAATTAGTTTATTACTGACATTTGGCTAAAGATGTTTAAGTATTTGCATCGGACTTAAACGGCTTAATTCTTAAAATTAATTAATTAGCCCGAGCAGTTACAAGTTTGGTAATAATAGTATTTACCCACAAAAAACGTTGCATGGATTCGATGTTGTTAAATTTGATTTAATTATGCAAAACAAATAGGATACAATAGATAGTTTATAGTTATTTATGAGATAGATTAAAATTTAAAGAGATAGATGAAGCGGCCAGTAGAGCATCGCTGGATTTACTGCTCACACAGAAAAAACACTATAATATATTAAAAAACAAGGCTTTAATTGTTTGATTTTTTATTTATCCAATAAAAGGTAAAATTTATTTAATTAATTATGTTTGGGACAATTAAGGAGAAATAATTGATGCTATTACAAGTATTATATTCAGACCATATCAAAATAGTATTAAAATATCTTGTTATTACGTAAATGATTCTATATATTTAAAACTTGTCACGGTTAGTTTTTATTTCTACGTTTGTTTTTAATAATCTAGTTTGTTTACCTTAATGCAGGTCGGTTTTCATTTTTTTTTGCACATTATTTTTGGCAAAAGGCTCCAAATTTGATTGTAATTGCTGGGTTACTTCTGTTTTTCTATCGTATTTGGTATCCTACCTTATGCTTTACGTTGCTTTTACCCCTCGTAGTATTATGTACTAAAAAATTAACGTTGTTATTTGGGCAGCGTGGGTAGGCAACTCAAAATGTGTAACGTTGTTGCCAATTGAGGGGCGAGAAAATTCCTAGAATTAGCAGCGATGCGCTTGCGCCCACTGGTACTTTTTGAGAAGGACGAAGGGCCATCGGCCATGTTTTACCATTGGCACTCTCACGTCATTCTTCAAGCCGAGAACTAGAAAAATTTGCAGCTTCTGGTATTCAAGCCATCTTTATAGGATTTGTGCTGCAAATTTCCCAAAAATCTTTCCCGATTTAAGTTACCTTTGGTTTTGTGTGAATTTTGTTGGTTTGCGTTGCCTTTTTGCAGGGTTCGCAGATATATATCAGCTGATATATATCATGATATATATCACGATATATATCATGATATTTTCACCTCAATAAATATCAAAAACCTTGATATATATCAAAGATGAAAAATTATTAATTTTGCAACAAACCGGCAACTCCGCACGCTTAAACAACGGCGAAAACGGCGCGGCGGTCGGGTATTTACAGGCCGTATTGCGTGTAAATCCCCTACGGCTGGCCGGCGGGAGCAAGTTGATATTTTAGATTAGAATAGTTACGATCGATTATTATTTACTGGCTTGTGAACTGTTGGTGTTAAATTTAAGGAAAAAAGTGTAAATAAACAGTTAAACTTTAAATATTCAATATGCCAAGAGATAAACATGCCATATGGCAGTATTTTGAATGCCAATCTAAAAAGGGAAATACTGGTAAGTGGGCAAAATGCAAAGTGTGTGGAGCTGAAATGCAGGGTATACCACAGAGACTAATTAAGCATCATGAAATATGTGAAAGTAATGAAACACAAGAGGTAATAGGTATTAATGAAGAAAACGTCTCCCAAGCTCAAGTTACAGAGGGTCCTCAAAATGTATTTCAAACAGAGCCTATTAACCAACCAAAGAGGATTTTTGCGGAAAATCGGCAGACTGATACTATCACTAAAAAAGGTAGGCTTTTATTTTTTTTTATTATATGCTTATTTCGCTTTAAATATGCGATGACTATAAAAACAATGCTCTAATTTTTTTCTTGTTAAAGAATAAAATTTTAAAGCGAAACTTTTGTTTTCTCATAGGTAATGAGAAAGCTATATAATCGCTTTAAATTTCAGTTTTCTTTCATTCTTGACGTTTTTTGGTCTAAGTAACACTAAAAAATGTTTTAAATTTGTTTTCTTTATCTGTGCGTGTGTTCGCGTTTTTTATTGTTTGTAGTCGTCAAAAATGTTTTAACTACACTGATTTAAAATGATTGTATTATATTGATTTATTTTTGTTTTAGATAAGCTATCCAAAGAAGATCAGCCACCCAATAAAAAATGCAAACCATCATCATCTAGTAAGCTGAATATTATCAAAGACAATGCAGTAATTGCAACATCATCACAATATTCAAAAGAAATAAATCTACAAATAGCAACATATTTTTATGCCACTAATACCCCCTTTTCCCATGCTGACAATCCCCATTTTCAAAAAATGTGCAATATTCTAAGACCTGGTTATCGGACTCCTTCCAGTCGAAAAATAGCTGGCGAGCTATTGGATCAAGTGCATTGCACAGTGCTGGAAGAAACTAAAGAAATTTTAAAAGATACAAATTTGTCTATGTCATTAGATGGGTGGTCTAACGTTCATAATGAACCAATTATTTGCTGTTCTGTCATGACAGCATATGGAGAGTCATTTTTAATAAAAACTATTGACACATCGGGGCACCCACATACTGCTGAATATTTAAAAGATATAGCAGTTGAGGCAATAACTGAAACTAACAGGTTATTTAATGCTAAGGTGACAAGCTTAGTAACTGATAATGCCGCAAATGTGTCAAAAATGAGACGACTAGTAGAGACTGTGCCAGGAATGGATATTATTCAATATGGATGTTCAGCCCATATTCTACACTTGCTAGCTTCCGATATTCAGATAGTAGGACTTATGGAGCACATTATTAAGGTTATAAAGTATTTTAGAAACACACATCTTCCAGCAGCCTGGTATAAAGAAGCCAAAGGAAAAAAGCTAATTATTCCACAAGAAGTCCGTTGGAACACTGCAACTGATGCCATAGAATCCTATTTGGAAAACCGCGGCATATTAGTTCAGGTGTGTCAAGATAACAAGGAATCAATTGACAATGATATTTATAGAATTGTCAACGATATAAACATTACGACTAATGCAAAAGATTTCTTGCGAAGAATGAAACCTATTGCAGTTGCTTTGGATAGAATGCAACGAGACGGTTCTACAATAGGAGTGGCTGTTGAAATATGGAGGAAGTTAGGCGAGGATCTTAAGGAACAGCCTGCAAATGTTTTAAAACAGTTTAAAAAGCGAAAGGAAGTAGCTTTGACACCCGCACATTATTTAGCCAACTTATTGGATCATAGATTTCGTGGACTTCATTTAAGTAATGCGGAGAAGCAGTTAGCATTTGAATATTTACAAAAGATCAATCCTGAATTTATTCCTATAGCAATGGCTTTAAGCACCGAGTCGAAGCCTTTTCCTTCTTATATGTTTGGACAGAGCTTTAAAACGACTCCTCCAATGACGTGGTGGAAGTCTATTAGTTTAGTTGAGCCAGAAAAGTACTTCAATTGGTCTGATTTAAAAACTGGTTTCCTAGATATGTGCAGTAAGCATTTGATAGCAGTTTCGGCATCTGCAGGCCTTGAACGTATTTTCTCGACTTTTGGTCTTGTTCACAGCAAACTTAGGAATAAGCTAGGAAATGAAAAAGCTGCCAAGCTTACATTTTTGTTTAGGCACTTTAATCAAAATACTGCAACCAAATGTCTCAATTTGGACTTCGTCTGGGAAACAGAGACAACAGGAGGATCTGATGCGGTCCTCAGTATTCCTTCTTCCACCATTTTATTAGCCTCAGATTCTGAAGAAGATGATGTGCCACTTGCACACTTGCTACATACGAGTATTTAATGTAATCTGGGTAGTCTTAGAAAAAAATATGTGTTTTTTTGTTTATGATATTTTTAGTTCTTTCACATAATATATTCATACGAATTATCGTTTTAGTTCCTTAAGAAAGTACCTTTATTTTTATAATTTGTTGTTTTGAGTTTGTTAAGATTTTTAGGATTTATTTTTATAAAATAAACTCTGAAACGTTGTAATATTTCTGTTTTTATGTTTTATTACTGTTTTAAACACATTATTTTAAAAGCAGAAGTGTTATTATTTAAAAAGTCCGAAAATATCACAAACATTGATATATATCAACTTTTTGGATATATATCCGATATATATCGTTAATATCGGATATTTTGATATTTTCAATAAATATCATGATATTTACGAACCCTGCCGTAATTTCATAACCTAGCGCATTCACCAATTTATTTTGATTATTTTTTTTTGTGTAAACTTTAAATTACAAATTTATAATAAATTATATTAACTATTTGTATTAAATATGGTGTTTTATTTGGCTCGCCTAGTGTCTCCTTTTTCTAATGTTAATATTGTTTAGTAAAATTTTTCTTATCTTTGAGTGGTAGTAAAGTCGAAGGAGAGTTCCCAATTAAATCTTGGAAGGTCTGGCACCAAAAGCAGTGGCGCCCAGTTTAACCCACCCTACTCTCCGGCAAATGAGTTAGGGCATTTTTGCACGCCCTCTCTGCTACTCACCTTCAGCTTTGCGGTACCTTAGCTATTTAATTGTTATTAATTTTATTAAAAAAAAAAAATAAAAAAAAATGAAATTTTTTTTTAAAGGCTGCCAACAGCCAAATAAAAGTTGGAAAAGTGTTTTTAGGCTAAAACACTTGGGCTAAAGCAATTGCGTGACAAACTAAGGGAGATCTGTACTTCCTTGAAAATCACAGAAATTATTGTGTTTAAAGCTTATGTAATCCAGGAAAAATTTGCAATGTTTATTGCAATGGAAACTTAACTTGGGTTAAATTAAAAGTGTCGTACGGTGAATACCAATATTCCCTTTGCTTTAAACAATACTGTGATTGGCACAATATCGTGACCATTATTTCGATGCAGCGTATATTCAATTTAACGATAGCTAAAATTAAAAACAACGTCCCACCTTCATATCGGTATTCGGCAACTTCGGCGCTGGCTGAACCGAACGACAACAGGTTCAGGGTTCAACTCAATGGTTAAATGTCAATGCTTGTGTAGATCCTAATTATTCTGTCTATAGTAAGTATACCTATTAATAAAATGAATAACTCTGGTTTCCTGGGGGTTGAACTCCTTGATACAAGTATTTGCAGGTAAGTTAAATTATACGATATTTTTTCCTATGTTTTGTTATATAGAATAACGAAAATCTGGCTATTTTGATGGCTATCTAAACGATTTTTCCTAATGATATATTTGTGTACAAATTTTCAGAAATAAGGGTTTTTTCTGCTTTTATTTAAAAAAAGCCTTTATTATGATGGATGAGCTGAATTAGGGTAAAGACAAGTACTAACTGTTGCCATCAAGAAACTTTTTTTTGTAAATTAATACTAAAAATATTTCCCATGTGGTGCAAGGATATTTTAATGTAATTATTATATTTTCAGATAGAGGGATAAATCTAAATGAGAAAGAATTAGACATTGTAATTCCATCAAGGGACTTGCAAATGCATTTTAAGGATTGTTTAGAAAAATACATTCAGGAGGAAAAAGAAAATACATCAGATCTCGATACATGTGCTTTTGGAGCTACCTGCTGATGATTTAACATTTGGTTTAACGGTAAGTGTTTTACTTATTATACAGGATGGTCCAATTTATTTTTAAAAACCTGTATGATGAGATGAGAGGCTAATGTTGGTCCTAATCAAACAGCTTAAAAAGTCTATTTCCTTTTAGGACATGCATGTAGCCAAGACTCCCTGCACTGTACCAGAGACCCCGTGTACTGTGACAGAGATCCCTTATTCTGTGGCTAAGGCTCGAGGTACATATAGTAGTACTGTAAGCCTTAGGTCAGCAAGTTTCTTGGCATCTACAAGCTCAGCAACTTCCTAATACGACGTCACCAATGAGTACATTATTGTCCCCACCGAAAACAGAACAGAAGTTCATTTTATGGGACAGAAAACCTTTGGACGCAAGACTTTCAGAAATAGTTTCCGGAATTCGATTTTAAAACCCTATTAAATGTAGTACAAATTGATATTTAGTCAATAAAACACTCGTATTTAAACAATTAAAGTATTTTATTACAATAAATACTATATCAAATTAAATCAACTGTGGGTTAAGGTTGTTTAAATAAGACTCTACTTCAAGATAAATAATAATAATTTTGGTACAAAAAAAATTAGATTTATTTTTAATAGAGTTCATATTAATGTAGTATACACCTACTATTTGCTCCAGATTATACTTATTTTAATGAATAATAATAAATAAAAGTAAGATATTCATTTATTTAATCACAAATGCATTCAGGTATTGCAAATACAGTACCCCATTGACTCAATAGGTTTTTTCTCACAGAAAATCCATAACATGTTTGTGACAGTTTTCAAACCAACGTTCATGCGCATGTCCATTTTTGATTGGTTTCAAACTAGTTGTGTGAACAGCTGACAGATAAAAAAATTATCAGCGGTTAACTTCAGGTTTGTTTTTGACATGATCGAAGAAGTGAAGAAGAAAGAAGCTAACCTGATATTTTGTTTTGGTTCGAAATGGATAACCATATTAATTTCTTTCGTTAAATTTGGGAATAATCACTATAAAAAAATAGATTTTTCGGCCTGATCCTTTTTTACAAGATTTTCAAGATCAGAGCCCGAGTCCGTTTGTGTATGGAAAAAGTCCGAATTATCCGAAAATCAAAATCACTCATTTTTATGCCTTGTCTTTTTAATACCAATAAATATAGATAGAATCAGCAAAACAGAAAACAACAAATAAACACTACTAGCAAAAATAAGGTTAAGGCGCGCCTGATTTTTTATCTATCAAAAATACTACTACTGGATATGCGCATGCTTCTAACAATTTACTTGTAATGGATCCGCAAACTTTCCTGACAGTTTGAAAGCCATCAGCAAAACGTGTGAGAACACCACCCAAGTGTTTTCAAACAATCCAGAAACTTTTGTGTGAACGCGGACAGTTGATTGCGCAGAATCCTGACAGTCTCTGACTGTTCCTGACTTCTGTGAGAACAAACCTAATGTGTATCCCATTTATACTATGAAAGCGTTTTCTGTGTGCAGGAAATCTAGTATACAATATAATATTGCCTACAATAAGCTAATGAATTGGTGTAAGGAGAAAGGTGTTAATGAAAAATATACCGAAAATATATTCCTTGCGTATTTTGAGGAAAAAGCGAAGATTTAGAAAGCATCATCCTTATGGTCGTCTTATTCAATAATCAAAGCTATGCTACGCATAAACAATGACGTGGATATCAGTAAATTTTTTAAGCTTATCGCTGATTTAAAGCGTCAATGAGAGGGATACCAGCCCAAAAAATCAAAGATTCTGAGCAAACCGCAAATTGACCAGTTTCTAAACTGCACACCTGATGATGAATACCTTCTGATGTAAGTAGTTACCATTTTAAGAATTTTTGGTGCCTGTCGCAGAGGGGAGCTTTGTCAGTTGACTCTTGACGACTTGGAAAATATGGGCACTTCATTGATGATTCACACGAGATACTAAAACCAAGGTAATACGAAATTTCACTATAGTTGAAAAATTTTATTTGGATTATTATCGAAAGTGTATGGCTCTTCGTCCAGCAAATGTAGGACATCGGAGAGTTTACGCGAAGGGTAAATGTACCAGAAATCCCATCGGAATTAACTCTTTTGGAAAAATCCCTGCTGCTATAGCAAGATTTCTTCAGCTTCCAAATCCGATCCTCTATACGGGGGATTTTTTTTGTCGTTTTTTAGCTAGTTAACTTGCCTATACTGGAGCAAATTTGACGACAATTAAGAGACATGGGGGTGGAAATCCGCTACCGTTGCTGAGGGATACATCGAAAATTATTTGAAAAATAAAAACTCTATTGCCAGAAAACTAATTATAGTAAAAACAAGAGCAGCAGATTGTGCCTCAACGTCGACTGAGAATGCGGTTTGTTCTGTTCAATCCACCTCAACTACGAAGAATGCTCGAACTGTGGAAGGAATTTGTTTTTCAAGTTGTTTAAATTGTACAATAATTAATATAAATCTTAGTAAATAAATAAACGTTGACGTTATCTTTCAAAATTTGAAATTTCCCTTTTAACACTAGTGCTTTAAAATGTTACTTCAAGGCATCAAGGCATCAAGATAGTGTTAAAAATTGAATTTTTAACATGTTTGTAGAAAAACGTAGTTTAAAGGTATATCCTTAACGGTAATTGATACGGTAAAGGTTAAATTGCGAAAAAGTTACGTTATTTAGTGATCAATTATTTTATATTTAACATTTTGGGATTTCTGAGTAGTTCTGGAGACATCTCTAAAAAAGAACGAAATTGTGTATTTTGTCCTCTTAGTTCTATTGATCCCATTTTAAAGGGATAATTTAAAAATTTTCTTTTACAGCACTTTTTAGAGCGGTAGGGGTTAATGCTTTATATTTTAGAAGCGGTCGTTTTGTCCACGGATACTTATTATTCATTATCTCTAAATAAGGACATACATTGATTTTTGTATTTCTTTAAAGCCTTTTATATTCTGAAAATATTGATGTAAGACCTGATTCTTTAATATTAAATTAAAAAAAATCCATAATTAATATGTATTGTACAGGGTTTTTCCGTATATTTTGGAGCACCGCCAGAGCTTTTATTTTAGGAGTTAGAACAAACTTTAAAGTATAAAAGTTGAAGTATTTTTACTGAACCGTAAGAATTTGCCATTAGGTAAAACAAAAAAGAAACAAAAATTTGTTTTAAAATACCAAGTTTGGTTTTTTAAATGGAACAACCTGTATATTATTATTTTTTGGCTTAATAACTTTACTATGATTTCAAAAATATATATTATGTTGTATGATTATTTTTACCGTTTAATCAGTATTTCACTTTAAAATATTGCAATACTGTCAATACAATCGATATTTAAAATTTGTATTTTAACTTGGCAAAACAGCCTAAATATTAATTGATAAAGTTTAAAAAAAAGGTTATTTAACAATTATATAGTTAAACATTTTTAGATATATCTTAATTAAATTTGTACGTAAGTTTTTCACGTAATAACTAAAAAACTTTTTTCATCGTTACATATTAATTTTTTATATTCTACATTTCTACAACCTTTGAAAAATTACAATCTTTAACATCGTAAACCTAAATACGTACACATTTTTTAATAAAATTTAAAGTCCTACAGAATAAGTAAAAATTAAAAAATATGCCTAAATATACATTTGTTAATCGATTACTTATTTAAATATTCGTTATAATTTAATGTAACAAAAAAAAATGATTGCATTAAAAATTGTGGTAAATTGTTTTCTTGGTAACTTAGATGTTTTAAATATGCAATATTTTAAAGTGAAATATACTGGTTAAAAGGTAGAAAGAAATATACAATATATATTATATTTTTTAAATCAGAGTAAAGTAAAGAAGCCAAAAAAACCTAAACTTGGTATTTTTAAAAACATTTCCGATGCTCTTTTATTTTATCTGATGACAAATTCTGACAGTTCAGTAAAAATACTTCAACTCCTGTAATTTAAAGTTTCTTCTTTCTTTTAAAATAAAAGCTCTGGTGGTACTCTAAATTATACGGAAAAACCCTGTACGTATGAAATAAATGGAGAGACAGGTTTTTATATAACACATATTTTTATTCATCCACTTTGTGGCAGGATTTTTATTTTTTTACTATAGGCTTATTGGAAAAATGGCAAAATAAATTTAAATTTTACCACCGAAATCTATCTAATTTTCCGAAATAGATCGAAAGTTACTACAATCCAAAAAATGATAGATCCCAATGGTAAGATATCATTTTTTTTACAATTTTTTTTAATATCCTTTAATATGTTGAAAAAACAAAAATCTTGCAACGACGCATTTTAGAGCTTAGGTATCTGATGTTTAAAAATATGAGAAAAATGGTAAACTACATTTGAAATTTTCACATATAATCTCCCCAGAGCATAAATTATTGCCGAGGAATTTTTTGGGTACATAAATTTTTTGAAAATTATCACGAGTCGCGAATCGACGAGGCATAATTTTCTTTAAAAATTCATGTACCAGACAAATTTCCAGCAATTAATTCAAGCACTTGGGGTATTCGGACATTATCCACAAATAAATGGAAGGCTGTGTATAATGCGAGTTTTGACTTTTTTTGTTATTTAAACTGTCATTAACGCTGTGTGGGTTTTTTACTTTGAAAAGAAATGTTGTAATTTGAAAAGGAAACTACAAAGTTAATTAAAAAAGGATAGTATCCTTAGAATGTACACCTTAATATCTTGTTGTGGTAATTAGGCAGAAAGAGGCCGCAACGCCGATTTTAACGAAATTTGGTATACGGGGGTTTTTTGGGGCACTGATCACGAATCTAAAAACCTTTTTTGGCGGAAACGTTTCGGTTTCGAGATGTTTATCATCAAACTTGAAAATCAAACTAAACTCATTTACACTATATTCCCCCTTCTTTTTGTACACAATTCTTAATTTTTACACTAGAGTGGCACACAAGATTTTATAAACAGCTTTTAAAAACTTTTTTGATGTTTATTTTACAGGCTTTTTTCCATTAAATTGCCAAGTATGACTTTGAAACAGGGCGGCCATATTTGCATAAACATTCCCTATTGTATACATGGTTGCGGCGTTTGAGAGTAAATGTTTACGATTAAATGAAAGATAGGTATAAAATAAATATAAAAACAAGTTTTTTAAAGGTGTTTATAAACTATTGCGTTCCAATTTAGTGTAAAAATCAAAAATTGTGTACAAAAAGAAGGAGGAATAGTGGAAATGAGGTTAGTTTGATTTCCAAGTGTGATGATGGATATTTTGAAAACGAGACGTATTCGCCAAAAAAGGTTTTCAGATTCGTGATCAGCGCCCCAAAAAACCCCCGTATACCATACCAAATTTCGTTAAAATTGGCGTTGCGGCCACTTTCTGTATAATTACCATTGTTGTAATATTTTTAACTTATAAAGTAAGTAAATAAAAAATGTTATTTCAATATTATTATTGTCCGATTATATGATAGCTGTCATGTGCCAGAAAATTTCCACTTATTTATTTTACGTTTACATGCTCATGTGGATTAAACATTTTCAGAAAATTTGGTGGTTACTATAGTAACAATGACTGGTAAAAAATTTTCAAGAAAATTGTTCGTTTGTTAATTTTAATTTTTGACGCTTTATTTTAATACAACTAAAACTTGTTCTTATGGTTCACTTTAGGGCAGCAGAGAATAGTGTTCCTGGGCAGTCCTCCATTTTTTTATTAATTTTATAAGTTAATACGACGTTAATAATTTTTACCACTTTTAACTGCTCCAGTTGTTATAAATATAATAATAAATATCTGTAAATTGTTGAACTTAGTAAATACGTACAGGCCCGTGTTGGCCCGGGGGGACAGGGACACACATCCCCCTGCGCCCTCACGCCAGTAAAAAAATTGATATTTTTTGTGGTTGTTTTTCTCTTATAACAGTTTTGTAATTTAACAATGTAATTAATCGATTATGCGAATCTAGGACCAAAATAAGAAGAATTAGTTTTGACAAAATGATTTTAGGACGTTGGCAATTTAATCCAGAAAACGAAGCTGAAAAAAGTGCAAAACCCGGCAATTTTTTCACAATGCCTAGATTTGCATAAAAATTTGGAATTAAGCTTAACTTACCCTCCTCTTCAAAATCTATATTATGCCGATGGGCGCTTTTTATTTTTTAGGGGTAAAAACTACCCTTTATTGCTAAAACCTATAAAACTATACATTAAAACCTTAAGTTTTATTGTATAGTAAAATTTAAATCAAATAACTTGAAAAAGTATTTTGTTTCTTTAAAACATTATTTGAAATATTTCATATTCATATCAACCCTTAGTATGATTAATTAAAATTTATTTACCCTAAAAAATTAATATAATATCACAGTGTTTTGTATGAAAATTGGGGATTAAACTTAACTTACCTTCCTCTTCAAAATCTATATTATGCCGATATGCGCTCTAACATTATTTAATATATTTCAACCGTTGAAAATCAACCCTGATTTTTTACCCTAGAACAATTAGCCTATTGTCACAGAAATTAGTTCTAATTAATGTGACTACTCAAAAGTATTATTAATTTAATTTTGTTATTTTTTTAATCCTTAAATACCCACCTCTTACAATACAAAAAACAGAACGAAACCGCGGATTTTTTTAAAAATTTATCGAATCGCTTTTAGAATGCTCAAAAAAGTTGTTTTTTTAAGCATATCTTATTCAGTTTTTGTGATAAAAAGTTTTTTAAAAGACCATTGTGTTGGTTTTTTTAAGGGCTATAAGGTCATATATATTAAAACTGTTTAAAACCCTTGCTTTTTTAAAGGAGTAAGCAATTTAATACCTTAGAAATTTTTACTTACCTTCCTTAGTTTTCCAGTTATTTTTAACAAAAGGTCATTTTTTATTAAAATTCTAAAATTTGATTTTCACTTGCAACTCCATTTTTTGAAAACTAAGCAATTTAAATCGATTAAAATTTTAGAAGGCATTTATGATAGGACATAGGTAAAGAGAATTAAATAAGGGGCTACGACTCATTTTAATTAGGGTGGTAATTAGGGGGTTGTTTTTGAAGATTTTTGTACTCAAAAATTTTTTCCTTACCTTATTTTAATCATAACTCACTCAAATTTTATGATTTATACATTTTTTTAAAAAAGCAAGGTCTGTGCAAATGCTTTAAAAAAGTTATTATTAGTTTTTCTCGCAAAATACGTAGATTTTGCGTTATTTTTACAGTTTTTTGATAAAATGCATACTTATCGCATTATTTGCAAAAAACCGATTAAAAACGTTGATTTTATCGACGAAAAACTTCGACTTTTGATCACAAATAACTCAAAAAGTATGCAATTTACAAAAAAAAAATCATGAACATTTTTTTTTAAAGCAATCATTTTTCTATCGATTCCTGTGTTCAAAATATAAAAAAAATTCCACCCCCGAGATGGTTTGGCAACCACCCCAAAGGTAAAGGCGCCCTTCGGCATGATATAGATTTTGATCCTTGGACTATTCCCTACCCACTGTCAAAATTTGGACTTCAACTCATGCCTACATTCTTTCGTCCGGCCCGGGCCGATTCTGCGATGTTATGGCCGCCCTCACCACTCCCTGTCCCGCGCCCTTTAGAGGTACCCAGCACGGGCCTGAATACGTATGATTATAAAGTGTTTTTTTACATCTTTAACTTATACAGATGGATTAAAGAACGTTCCTAAAGAATAAAATTTAAATGGCAGGAAGCTACAATTATAGTTAATTAATTTGTTTTGAAGGTACTAGCGACAAAAAGTTTTTTTATTTTTTAGAAAACTGGTGTAATGTTCGTTTTTATGTGAGCAAAACGTTCCACAGTTTGATTGATAATACCTATGCCTTAACAAAACCTTTATTTTGTAGAGTAAATTTTTTTACACACTACTTAATTTATTTCATTTTTATTTTATATCATTGACTGTTTTTTTTTGCTTTTTTTTGGCTGCTTGGTGTTTTAACAGCTTTTATATTATCTACGTTAGGCGTTCTTCCCAAAATTACATTGTTACATATTTATCTCGTTAATAAATGACTTCTTCGGTTAATATTTATTAAAACTAAATAGTGAGTCAACGCGATACCAGGATGGATAAAACATCAGCGGTAAATCTCGGACCTCAGCATTGATTCTAATTACGCACGCCCGGAGCAATGTCAGTGCATTTATGTCGTAACTCAAAAAGTTTTTTGCTGTAAAATACATCAGTGTTGCTTGCCGAAACCTACATTTTCTATTGATTAACTTCCGAATCTTTTTATCGTAATTATAAAAGTTTTTAGAATGACGATCAATCAAAACCTTTTTCTGACAAGTAGCATGTTTGCAAAAACTATTTATTTATTTTTAATTTTCCAGGTTAATGTGATTAATAATAATATTTGTGCATAAATTATACTATATTTTGGATATTTTGTGATAAAAGCAGCTTTTGAAGATAAATATATTAAAATAATTTATCTCGGCATAGATCACTGCTCCAGTAAATATTAACGCGAAAACTAACAATAATAAATAATTTAAACGAAAAATTATTTGGCTTTTCTCCAGAATAAAGATATTTATGTATTATTTTGGAAAATTATACTTTTTTATATTATTTTGAAGAGCTAGTCTGCTCTTGCAATAATAGTAACAAAAAACATGAAAAGATATAAAAAAAATGTATTTCTTTATAAAATTGATTTGTTTTAGAGTACTATAATAAAATAATTATTTTTATGAGATTATATAAAAATAAAAAATAAACTTACTGAAAAACATTGGAAACCCGATATATATATATATATATATATATATATATATATATATATATATATATATATATATATATATATATATATATATATATATATATATATATATATATATATATATATATATATATATATATATATATATATATATATATATATATATATATATATATATATATATATATATATATATTTTTGTAGAGAATATTTTTAAAATTGGAAAAAAAATTAATAAAAGAAATCTTTTTAGAAAGCCCTCCATGTAGAAGGAAACGTCAAGTAAAATGTTAGTAGTTTAAATCATTAAGAAAACCTTATACCCAAGAATAAATCAAACTTATTTATAATAAATGGTTTAAAAAAATTTGAAATAAAATAAAAAAAATATATGTACATATATATATATATATATATATATATATATATATATATATATATATATATATATATATATATATATATATATATATATATATAAATTAGTTTAATTACTAGGCGCATTTACATTACACTTAGGGTAAAACATTTTCTCTACCTTATTTTAATAGTAACTGGGTCATGCCATTAAGGTGTGTACGTATTTGGGTAATGCATGTTTAATATATTCAACACTGAATGGACAAATAGTTTCATACTAGAAGACGACGCCTGTCGTCTAATAGCCAGACGAAAGACAGATGCAGAGATAAGTAATTAAGATGGTAGAATATAATTAAGTCCAGAGGGTCAGGCCGTTAGTCAGTGGCTTATGTCGTCGACTTGGATAATCTTTTAAGGACACTGACCTGACTCCACCCTTGATTTACCCTTGCCGAGATATTAATGACCCAGGCATTAAGTTTTATTTATTATTTCTAGTTATGAGAAAATCTTGGCCCTTTAAATAAGTTTTTAGTGCATAGGCTCTTTTTGTATACAGGATGAACAGTTAAGAGTGACCACCAGCCAATGGAGGTGGGTAAAATTTGGCCTTTTTTCGCCAATCATATTCTTGAAAATTTGAAGTTTCAGTTTGGGCCATTTTATTATATTTATAATAATTCCAAGTATCTTTATTTACATATACAATGAATTGGTAAAAAAAATGAGAATGACAATTACCAAAAAAAAACTTCAAACTTGCTATTTTTGTTGACTTTTTGTCATTTTACACGTTTTTTGATCTTGTATTTTAAAAAATTGTATGATGCGCTTTGTGCACCAATATTATTTTTTTATCTTTAATATTACACTTAATAAGCTAATAAACTAACATTTATTTATTTTGGTGCATAATTTAAAAAAAATAATAAAATATCAAAAAAGTGTAAAATGGCAAAATTCAATAAAAATAGCAACTTTGAAGGTTTTTTTTGTACTTGCTATTCTGATTTTTTTACAAATTCATTGTAGATGTAAATAAAAATACTTAAACTTATTATAAATATAATAAAATGGACCAAATTGAAACTATGAATTTTTACGAATATAATGGGCGAAAAAGGCCGAATTTTAGCCACCTCCATTAATATTAAATTAATAATTATATATTATATACAGGGTGCCACACATTCGAGTGCATGCATGGGGATCTCGGAAACCGTATGAGATACGAAGTCGGTTAAATTAGGGCAAAGTTGTGTATTTGCGTAACCAACCAAGTCCACTTTAGAAAGTTGCAAAATTCCGAGTACTTCCGGAGATATCCGGAAAAAACTGAAATTTGCTGATTTCGTTTTTATTTTTTTCTGTCGTTATTTAAAGAGATATGGAAAAACAAAAGACACTTTCTCATGGCCACTTTTTAAGCTCTACAAACCAGCGTTAAGAGATTTTCCGGACGACGTTTCGTTTTCGTTAAACCATCATCAACTTAATTTTTTTAAATACGGCAATAAATTGTTTATTGCATTTTTTTGAAGCAGTTATAATCCCAATTACAATGATGTATAACACTTAATATTTTTTTGTTAAATAAACATATTTTTCATAAGAGACAATGAGTTAGACAAGGAACGCACATCATTTCTTATAGGCGCGTTCCATACTTGTTAATAAAGTGTTATACATTTTTGTAATTGGGATAATAAGAGGTTCAAAAAAATTAAATAAAAAACCCAGGTCCGTATTTAAAAAAATAAAGTTGATGATGGTTTAACGAAAACGAAACGTCGTACGAAAAATCTCTCAACGCTGTTTTGTAGAGTTTAAAAAGTGGCCACAAGAAAGTGTCTTTTGTTTTTCCATATCTCTTTAAATAACGTCAGAAAAAATAAAACGAATCAGCAAATATATATATATATATATATATATATATATATATAATATATATATATATATATATATATATATATATATATATATATATATATATATATATATTTATATTTATATATATATATTTATATATATATATATATATATATATATATATATATATATATATATATATATATATATATATATATATATATATATATATATATTTATATATATATATATATATATATATATATATATATATATATATATATATATATATATATATATATATAAATTATTAATTAAATTAATATTTTTCATTTTTATTTTATTTAATAGTTCATGGCTTAAGGTTCACAGGGGATTTGTGGCATTCATCTATATTTTATTATTCTTCAACAATGTTTTAAGGTATCAATAGTCCCATAAAATAAATGGATAAAGGAGAATATTGAATACAAGATGTAACGCGATACATCTAAGGCACTTTATTGTTTAGAAACTGTCCATATAAAAGATTGGTCTTTTCATAAAGTTAGATTCACCGCTCGAACGAGACGGGTCCATTATAAACTAGGTAGAATAAGTCAGAATAAGTTTTAAAGCTCCTCGTCTCATATCGCGTACACTGCATAATGTAATATTATTCTTTTTTATTACAAGCAAAGTAATGATATAGTATGCAGTAATGATATTATCTTTACCTATTATAAATATATGTAATTAAATAATAATATGTTTTTTAAAATTTCCATGTGGGTTTTTATTAAAAAAAACTTATTCTGTTAAGTTTAGTCGATTACTAAAAAGTCGACGAAATTTTTATTAAAATATATTTTAGGGATTGTGTTTCTGGTTTATTAAGAACTTAAAAATTTGCTGAGCACTTTGAACGTAACGCTGTAAAAATATGATAAAAGAATAGTTTTTAAGCTAAATATCAGTCATTTATATTTATTGTAAGTTACTTTTATTAGGCCAGGGTCGATAATTTTTAAAACCAAACAAAAAAAAATGGTAGGATTAAACCCATTGGAAAAGAAAGAGAATTTAACAAAAACGAAAACTACGTCGAAAAAAAAGCTTAATGGTAAGATTTACAACTTTTGTATTTACACTTTTTTCACATAATCTCAAAATTTATGTGAAAAATTTAAATAAGTTTTTGGTTTTTTATTTTTGTCTTTAACATTTTTTTTTACAAAATTTGGTGAAAACTTACCTTTGTATGTTCCAAAAATATTGTAATTTTTTGATTCAAAATATTTATTTTTTAACCTTATTTTGATTTAAATATCGAATTTAATCGATTTTAATCGAAAATTGTCCCGTCAAAATATTTTCTTTTTTAAAAAAGTCGGTGGGCTTTTTATTCGTTTAAATCTCTACTTTCTGATGATGTAAAAAAATATACATTTCTATGGTATATTTTCTCAGAAAATGTGCTAAAAATTTTTTAAACTATTATGTACAGTGTTGAGCTATTTATTAAAAGTTAACACTTTAATTACTCGAAAAACTTAAGATTACATGTTCCATTGATAAACAAAAAAATTACAAATCCATAAAACACAAAGATTGCAAAAACATACGAAAATAGTTGTTTTAAATATTAAAGATAGAATTTAAAGGGGATTTTACCTAAAAAATGTGACTGCTGCAATGTTTTCAGTAAAAAAGTTGATTTATTAAATTCTTTATGAAATACCTTTTGATAAGCTAAAATTTTCCGTAGGTCACTTAGGTATATAAGTTATTTTAAAATAGCAATAAAAGGCATCTACGCATATAATTTAAAGAAGATTCAACAACTTTCTCCAAATACTGTGGATTTCTTAATAAATATGAACTTAATTAACTTATTTGATTGTTAATTATAGTAGTATATTTCGATTTGCATTTTTTTTTGTTTATTAACTTAATGTGGAATCTTACGTTTTTCAAGGAATTAAAGTGTAAATTTTTATAAATACCTCAAAATTGTACATAATTAGGTAAAAAAAAATCGAATTCGATTTTTTTTCATTTTATTGCATTTTCTGAAAAATTTACCATAGTCATATAAATTTTTTTCACACCATCAAAAAGTAGAGATTTAAACAAACAAAAAGCCCACCGACTTTTTTAAAAAAGCAAATATTTTAACAGGAGAATTTTCGATTGAAAATTAGAGTGCTTTTTCGATATTGAGTCAAAATAATGTGAAAAAATAAATATTTTAAATTAAAAAAATTACAGTGTGTTTGGGACATAAAATGGTAAGTTTTAACCAAATTCGTATTTTTTTTTGTAGAAGAAAAATAAAAAACCAAAAACTTGGTTATTTGAATTTTTCACATAAATTTTGATGTTATGTTAAAAATGTGTATATACAAAAGTTGTAGATTTTTTCATTACCTACAACTTTGCTATTTAACTTTTTTTTCCATCGTACTTGTAGTTTTGCCGGAAATCGGGATCGCGAGTTAACTATTTTGCTTTCATTTTTGTTATATTCTCTTTTTTTAATGGGCTTTATCCTACAAATTTTTTACTTTTTACCATTTTTTAAGGCTCCAGCCCTGGTCTATATCTACTTAGGTTTTTTTTTATCTATATTTTAAAAACTATTTAAATAAACAACGTAAAAATATATGTCTCAAAATTAAATCAAACTTTTAATTTAGTCTCTTGATTTATAATTTGTTGTTTGATTTTTATCTTAACCATATAAAACATGTTAACATAAAAATTGAAAAAAAAAATCATTTCAGTTTGTTTATGTATGCTTATTAATTTTGCTATTTTAAAAATACTGATTAAAAAAAACCGATACCTCAATAAATAAATAAAGTAATACGGCAGACGCAAAAAATACGTTTGTGCAATTTGTATACTTTGGATTAGCACTATTAAAATTACAAGTTTTAATGAATAAATAATTAAAATTTAAAAAATTTTTGTACTTTTAAGTAAATTTTATAAATAATTCTATTATTTTGGCTAAATTGGATATTATTTATTTTTTTCCAAGTTGCTGTTTTTGCAATTATTGTTTTTGACACTGAGAAAAAAAAACAATATTTAACTCACTGACTGCTGTCGAAAGCAAAAACCATGGTTCCTTGAGGTGCAATATTTTTGTGATTATAGTACTACGTAGAAAATATACTTTATGCTGAAATTTCTTGTAGAATTAAAAATCTGAAAGTGAATTTTATGTAATTTAGCATGTATTCATATTTCTTAAAAAATGCCTCTTTAAATAATAAAAAATATGCAAACATCCCTCTAAGGATTAATCATCCTTTACATTGTTATCATTTTATCAGTACCCACTATTAGCCCAGTATACACAATAGGGTCGGAATTAACCCGTTGGGCGATAAAATTCTGCAATTAGATTGTTAAAAACATCATATCAAAAATTTTTCTCCAAGAGATGTGATCTGGGGTTTCCAAAAATAGCAAATGTTTATGATTTTTAATTGGTTAAATTAAAACTTCTTTAATTATAAACAAATGAAAAAAAGTGTTAAATAAATGTTGTACATTGTGATCTTAGCTAAAACTTTGGTTAAATTTTTTTTCCATATCTCAACTTTTAACCAAATTACAACCGATTTTCAAAAAAAGTGATTTTTGAGTACTGCGCATGCGCAATGACTTAAAGTTCTCTTGGAATTTCCATTACCGACTCTTTGATTAATAATATCAAATAAAAATTTGTTTTAGAAAAATTTGAAATCGAGATTATTTATAAACGAAAGCCTAAATTTTCAGATAGCAGCAGTTTTATAAATATTTGAATTTTTATCTCAACCAAAATTCACTTTAAAATATTGCTTTTTATTTTGACTAAGAATGCACACATTTTTGCTCCCAATTATTGTAATAATTATTAAAACTGATATTTTTTGTAGATTTATTCTTTAATACCTACTTTTTGATATTATTATTTAAATCAAACTGGTTTTTTTACATATAGGAAAAAATATCAAACTTTTTTTTAGACTTTTTTTTTGCACTCACGATTAAACGTGAAATTTTGAAACTTAAAATTCGTATAGTTTTAATAAGAATTGTTATATCTCTATAAAAATTTCACTTCATGTACTTTAAAGTGTCTACCGAGGTGTATACTTTTAAATTGTTATTTTTTTATATATGCACATTATTAAATTCAAAAAGTGCACTATTTTTACGCACAGGGGAAAAAGTGTGATTTATTAAAATAAAATGTAAAAAGTTTTTTTTTCAGCTAAGCACGCTAGCAGTTTTTTGTACGTCCGTACGGCGCACAGTAAGGTATTTGGTATTAGTTGTTGATCGAATTTGTATTTTAATTAAATGCATATACAGTTAAAACATTTTAAATTAAAAGCGGAAACACAATCAATAAAAATGTATTATTTTTAATAAATAACAGATATCTAAATACAACGCTTTATACAAATTTGTTGTTTTAACAGTAATACAATATATAAACGATACTATAACATAAATAATAAAAGATATACAGTAATGCCATAGTAAACTAAAAAAACAATAAAAATAGGTACCTATATTTATTAGTCAGACTCTTAGCAAGTTTCATCTGAGTTTGAATTAAATTGTTTCGGTCAAGAAATTAAATTGTCTCTATTTTATTAATTAATGTACAATTATGTAAAAAGTATGTAAATTTTCTAAATTAAAAAAAATGCCCTAAGTTCTATTTATTTATTCAGTATATTTCCGAAATATAATCATCTAATTATTATACTTAAAAAATTGCGGTGAGTAATAAAAAATTAATCAGAACTTTTCAAATTTACTAAAATATTAGTTATTCCTTAAAAAATCAACCAAAAGTTTAAGAATTTTTTAAAAAATTAATTTGGTTAAACAAATTATTTAAACATTAACTTCATAATCACTGAAAGCGTTAATGCATTTTTCTAAATGATTAATTAGCAAAAAAAGCCTCAGCTGTCAATATGCAGTAGAATGCATTGAAATTTTTAAGGTGTAACTCACGCGTATAACAATATTTTATCCCTACAATTAAGTATATCCCTGTAATAAAACTACTTTAAAAAAAATGTTTAAACAAACACTGCAGCTCGAAACGTATTTTACAAATTTTGTATAACAACATTGGCTCCATATTGTTTTTTTTTTCAAGTAGACAAATATAACGCTAGTTTGTACGTCACGACTTTAAGAATAATTCAATTTATAAATAGGCCATAATTATAAATCTTAATAAAATATAAAAAAATTACAATAGTTTAAGCTACGTTAAAATAATGTTGGTAAAAAGGGACCTCTTACATAGAGATCGAACGCTGTTAGAATAACACCGATACGTCACGGTTTTATACGGGTTTGCCATATGAAACCGTGACGTATCGGTGTTGTTCTTACAGCGTTCGATCTCTACCTGTACAATTGACTCTATTCAAAAATTCGCTTTACCCCCATAATAAATGAAGATATATAAAAAAATCAAATGAAAGCCAAAGATCTTAGGTATAACTTTTATTAGAAACTTTTTTTTGTATTTTGATTATTTAAAAAGTTATATGAAAATAATAAAAAATCAGGTAAATATCAGTGGATAAATTTGTTTGCATCGAGAGCTTTACTGTTAAAATATTCAAATCCATATTTCAAAAACCGATGCGATTGGTAAACTCTAGATTTTGAGCAAATTTTGTGTATATTGACTGAGCTATATATGATTTAGATATCTGTCTTTTTCATACTTTTAGCAGCAACACTTTTAAAAATGTGGAATAGTTACAGTGACAAAATGTGTACCAATTCTGCATAAAATTGTGTAATCATTTTGGATTTGTTATGTTTATTTAGTGTACTATTTGCACTCAGTCTTTTGTCCATATTTTTTGCAATGCAATAAATTAGGTGAGGAAAGTACTCAAGATAAGCATAATAATTTTCCTAAATAATTACACAATTTTTTGAGGATTGGTACACATTTTTTAACTGTAATCAGTCCACATTTTTAGGAGTAAATCCACCCGTATTATTCAAGACCCATAAATATTATCGGAAATTTGTTAAAGGAAAATCTTGACTAATGTAAAACGTAATGGTATACGTTGAAGAAACTTTATTGTTTACAATTTGTCCATCTTAAGTTTGGTAATTATATTAAGGTGGATATATTGCTCCAAGGAAGCAGTCCCTTTTATGCTTGTCTTGCAAACTTTGCAAAATCAGAGTTTCGAAACAACTTGCCTTGTATTTAGTAAACTGTATAATAGTCAGCATTAACTACAACAAAGCTTTATTGGAACTATCTTATATTATAGTAGAACTCACTTTTAAAAAGCACTTTAAAAAAATTAAAAAACACTTAAATGTTTTTTTTTTAAATTTTCTTTAAATTTAGACTTCTTGAAAGCCAACTCATAAATAACGGAAATAGATAGTAACATTTCAATATTAGAGCAAAGGCAAAAAAAAATATTTTAAACGTATTATAGATTCTTAAAAACAGATATCGTTGCTAATATTTGCAAAGAATATTTTCCTTTAAAAAAAGTATTTTGCACTGTTCATAAGTAGGTGAGAAAAATCTATTTGTGTCTCTTCGGTAAAATTTGTTTTTTGTAGCCTAATACGGTTTTGCTCTGAAGTAGATAGATAGATATATATCCAATACAAAAATTTTATTTTACTTAATTTTAATTATAACTATAATTTTAGTTCATATTTTTAATAATATTTAAATAATAAATTTAATAATATTTATAAAATAAAGATAATTTTATGGCGAATTGCATAAAAGCGAAAAACATTAATATAACAGCTCAATTATGTGGATAGACGATTTATGATACATTTCTCTAAAATCCCCTTATTACCGATTTTAAACGGAAATGGGGCAAAATTGCAAAACTCATCTCACACCATAACGCCTTTATGTTAAATTAGTATAGCAGTATAGGTTTTACACCCACTCGAGTTGTTATGGAAATTAGAATTCCTAGAAAACTTTTGTTTATGACATGCATGTTAAAGTACCTGTGAACACATTATTAAAATAAAAAAAATACTAAAGAGAGTATAGTTATTCAAAAAAAGAAATACGAAAATAAAGAAAAAAGGGCCTTAATTAGCAAATACACTTTTTTAATCGATTATTATTATTATGATATCTGTACAAAAAGGAACAACGAATATATATATATATATATATGTATGGAATATGTAAGTAAGAGTGATACACACTATAAATCATTTAAGAGTGCATTTACGCTATACCTTAGGGGTCGGGCAAAAGGACGTGGAGACGGTGGGCAGAGACTAACAAACTCCCACACCAAAGTTTTCGTATGGCCGCATTAAAATTATTATATTTTATTTAGGTTCTCCCAAATTCGGTGTATCGATGCGATGTTGTTTCCGATTGCAAGCCTACAGGAGATAACGTTTTTCGGTAACTATTTTTCACTTAAATGACATAAATTATACACCATTTTAAAGGTAAGGAAATAATCTATGCCTCTGCTGTAGCGGATTTTTGAAATATGAGTCGAGTTAAGAGAAAATAGTATCTAAACATAACCGATTTTAGAGTGACTTTAACTCAAGGAAATATTAAAAACTAAATCCAAATTTAAAAAACTATTACAGCGAAAGCCTAGATTTAAGTGTTGGCTTTCATATAGTTTTTGAAAATTATCGATAACCTATACCGTTTTTGAGAAAAACATTATGCCCCGAACCCCAAATTGGATCCAATTTTCGCGGCGCGAATGGACTCTTAAGGACAATACATATTATTTTATAAACTTTTCAAAGCCTTGTCTGAGATATCTTTAAAAAATTATGAAAACATCAGCCAACGTACTTATTAAAACATGCTTAAAATGTAATTTATGGGTAAAAAATGTAGCCGAAGTAACAGATGTTATCTACTAAAGACCCTTTTATTTGTTCATTACATTTTTATGGAGTGGAAAAAGTGGCCAAACAAAAACGTATCCAGATCCTTCAAAGTATCAAGAATTTTAAAAAATTGATAAATCGGTTAGCAAGGTAATGTATAATTGTTAATATTCAAAAGTAAATTTTTCGGAATTATAACCTCAAATATGTTTTCAGGCGGTTAAAGTAAGGACTAGTTTATTTGAAAAGTATAAAGTATATTTTTGTTAATTAATATATTTTGACAAGTAATAAAAATCAATTGACAGCATTAATTAAAATAAAATTATAGATATAATTTTATTGTTAAGAAGTAATAATGCCTAACCTCTCAATCAGCTCAGTTCTTTTTCTTTTTTGTGGACGTCCATGACATTTGAGCTCTTTTTGATTGCGTAAAATTAGGAGCTTCAACGGAATTATAAATAAGTAAATCACCATCAATGATTTTTTCTAATGATTGATTCAATTGTGAAGATAACACTGCGTTCTCAGCGATTTGATCAAGACAGTACGAAACTTTTGAATTGCCGCTGCGCTTGCTCTCGTCACATGATGAAAAGGCTTATTCTGACAGCATGTATTATCCGATGTTATTTAGTACTTTGTAAATGAATTTAATTACTATACTCTACATGGTATACTATTGAAACTTAGCTGACAATTTTGGTGCGTTGTGAGCTGTTTAAAATATTAAATACATCCTGTTGTCATCTTCGCGCCACTGTGTTTTTAATTCCAAAATACAAACCTCTTATGACCGAGTAATCAATTTATATGTCGTAGTCATAGATATATAAGAAAAGGGAGATAAAACTGTTTACAATTAAAAGCAATCAAACATTGAAATAGTGTCTACCTCTCTAGACCACTTGATGGTCAAACCTGCTTGATACACATGCACCCATGCCAATTGTCCTTTATTGGCGAATTTTTAGGATATTACTTTATTAATATTTCCTTTTTAAATTCTTAAAGATATCATAGATCATAACATGTCATTATGCAATAACTTAGTAGCAGCGACAAAAATATGTTTTTAAGTTGATTTTTATTTTGCTTTATTAATATTATTATCAAAAATATTCATAACGGAATATTGGCGGTCAAGATGGGCAACACTGCTTTTTGTAGTTTATTCATAATTTCGTACGCTATTGTCACGAAGGTCGTCGGTCAGCTAGTGGTAAATTTTTTGTGTTGTGGGGCGGTGTTGCATTTCGTTTAAACTAGCTCAGAGAGAGATTTGTGTTTTTAAAGTGCAGTTATAAGAGACTTTTCTTAATATTTTATGTATTATTTGTAATAAACAGACTAGAAAATGGTTGTAAAGTGCCAGGTTTGTGGAAAACTAGATTCTCTAACAAAAAACTTTCGTTTCACAGGTAAGTTTAAACAGTTCTTTTATAAAACTTCACTTCATTGACGTGCAGATACCATTGCGAACAAATAACATTTTGTTGTTAATACCTTTAATGTTATATTTTTGTGCAGATTAACAACAATTGTTTACTTATTTTAGCATAAAATTTACTATAACTAACGAAAAAATTGTTTAATTATTTGGTAATTGTCTCGACAGTTGCCTCCTCTCCGATTTTGACCAAATTTGGTATACAGGGTTTTTTTGGGGCGCTGATTACGAACCTGCAAAAACTTTTTTTCGCAACGTTTCGTTTACGAGATATTCATCATCAAATTTAAAAATCAATCTAACCTCATTTTTACTATATTCCCCCTTCTTTTTATACACAATTCATGATTGTTACACTAAAGTGGCACACACTATTTTATAAGCACCTTTCTAAACCTTGTATTTTTATTTATTTTACACCTTTTTTTCCATTAAATTGCGAACTTTCAAGTTCAAAGGCAGCAGCATATTTGTTTACAAAAAGCCTAGTGTATACATGGTTGCCGACAAGTTGCGGCGTGTATATAAAAATAAAAGCAAGTTTTTAAAAGATGTTTGTGAAACATTGTGTGCCGATTTAGTAAAAAAATCAAGAATTATGTGCTAAAAGAAGGAGGAATGGTGTAATTAAGGTTAGTTTGATTTTCAACTTTGATGATGAATAACTCGAAAACGAAAAGTTGCAAAAAACCCCCGTATACCAAATTTGGTCAAAATTGGAGAGGAGGCAACTTTCGAGACAATTACCAATTATTTTATAATCGATTGAAAGTAACCATCAAGGTATAGTTTTTGTTATAAACTTTTTTATTAGATTAATATAGCTTATGAACGATTTCAATTATAAAATTTGTTTTAAGGTTTCCTGTTGACCCTGAGAGAAAAAAATTATGGTTTTCTCTACTTGGATTTGAAAAGAATATGCAGCTACCACAAATTGCCAAAATCATTCAGATTATTTTGATCCTTCTAATATTATCACAAATATAAATGAATAGTATCATAGTATCAAGAATATTCTTGGATTAGTTAAGAATGCTTTAATATTGTTAGTGAATACAATAAATTATATGCAAAAAAACAGTGAAATTTTTTTCATCCTTTTCCTTTTCTCGTAATCAAAAAACATTACAAACATAGAAGTTAAAAATACTTATTTAATTTAGAAAAATGAAATTAATTTACAAGAAAGGGTCCTAAAAAAAGATTTTTTATTTAAATCCAAATTCCAAATTTTAATTTTCCTAAAAAACTTCCAATTATATTTTGATATTCGCATTAAACTAAACATTTTTTGGTCTATTAATTTCCTTCTCTCACTTTTACAAAATGGTATTGCATGCGTTTTTAATCTCATTAGTGGACTTTAAGGGTGGCTGTCAGATGATCTGTTATTCCTTTTTATGACATAAACGTAAATCTATAAAAATCGGTGGATAGCGATGAAGATAAAAACACGGGCAAATGCGATAAAGTTAAAAAAAAACAGATTTAAGCTTTTTATTATGTATGGTTAACGGGTAACAATGCCAGTTTTCAGAAGTGTCGCTTTATATAATAAAAATAAAGTTTAATTATTATATTGAAAAGGTTTTATTTACTTGCACGTTCCTCGAAACAGCCCAAAAAAGTTGTCATGGCACTTTATTTGGACTGAGTCTCATAAAATAGCTATTTTTTGGATAATATACTAAAAAATATATATATTAGTAATTTTCTATAGATAAACAGTTTTTGGAAACGAACTACGCCACTGGTGGCCAGCCACGTTTTGCGCTGCTAAACATTTGCGACGTTGCCTGCAGAGAATTTTTGTATCGGAAGTCCTTTTCTTACACATTATGAATGTTTGATACACAACAAAAGCCAATTTATGAATGAACGGTTATATCTCCCTTTGCTTATATATCTATGGTCGTAGTCTTGTAGTGAAATCCGTCTCTTCATGATGATCCACGTCACTTCATGAAGTGTCGGCATATGGTGTAAAATAATCAAGCTACAGAATCCGACAGTGTTTCGTCATATTGTGTCGTAGGATAATCTGACTAAATGTTAGGATTGGAATTTCGTGAAAAAGGAGGTTAGTTCTGTATTTATCATTAATTAAAAAAAAAAAGTAAAAAAAAATAAAGTACAAAAATTTAACCTTAAAATTAGACAGATTGTGATATTATATATAATATGATAAACCTTCGCAGATTGTGTAGCCTGATTATTTTACACGATATGCCAATGCTTCATGAAATGATTAGGATCAGCATGAAAGGACCAATATCACTATAAGACTTTGACATAATTTCTTACCTTTATTGAAAAACAAGAAAAGAAAAATCTAGGTTTAATTGGAAATATAAATTTGTCCCACATGCTTGGGCACAAATATTAACGCAATATATTTCTAAAACAGATAGTTTTAAAGCTACTTATATCCCAGTCATATTAGGGGTTTCACCTCGGAATGAAAGATAATAAGCTGTAAATTGGTATAAACCTTTGGTTTGTCGTTCTAAATGTTGTCTTTAAAGTCACAAATGCTATCGTGTCCGCGTCTTAAGATATTAAAGGTCAAAGGTCATAAAAATCGTTTTTTCGCGAATATCTCAATTCCTATTGCTTAAATGAGATGTGCACTTATTATGAAATTTGTAGAGTATAAAAAACCGTTTTTGGGGTAGAGCGCGAAGAGTGCGCAGCGTACAGTCATATATGGGCTAATGCAAGGCCAAGCGTGAGTTACGGTTATCAGTACGTTGTATAAAGTCAATTATGTACTAAAAAATTATAATTATTAAACAATGCGCATTATTTATGTACTAATTATTAATTATTTATATTTATTTATTTATATTTAACTATTTAACTATAGTATATTATTAATTCTGAATTATATATTTTAATTATATTTTAAAATAAAAAGACAGTAAGGGAATATATTTTACACATATCTTTATTTATTATTAAAAATGGCATATTATAAATTTATTAAAATGTGAGTTTAAATATTAAAAAATGTTTTGTTGATTTTAACTATAATAAAATTGTGAATGGAAGCTAGTTATCTTCTTCGTCGTCTTCTTGTTGTCGCTCAAAAATGTTTAATTCATTGTCATCATCCTCATTATCGGTCATATTCATCTCCAAACCTTCCAAAATTTTAGGATCGTATGTGCTTTCTTCATCGGGATTACTCGGATATAGTGGAGCGTTGAGGCAACCTTGTCCATTGCACTGGCCACAAGCTAAAGAACATAGTAGCCCTGATTTTCTGCATCCACAGCAGGAACCACAACCATTTTTGCAATTGCAAAATATTATGTTTAGTAGTTCGGCTGGTGCTGGAGGTAATAAGTTTTTATGAGCTCCAGGATTTCATTTTCAAACATCCAGCCCCATTCTTGAGGTTCTAAGTTCTTCCCTAACCACGTTTGGATCTGGTAGTAGACACGGTTGATATGTTGATGAGCTGCTACACTTGTATTGTACAGGTTTATTTAGTTTCGTTAATTTGATGAATTGCGTGTAGCGGAAATGATCAATGTTCAGATTTTGGAGCATTATATAATGCCAACAAGATGCGCACTCCATTTTCAAATAATGTTTGTACGGGGCAGTTTTCTTGTTGAAATACTGCCACCAGTTTATCCAAATTGGAAATTTTCTTCAGTGCTTTAGTAACAGTTTTTTTCCTTTTTAAAATAGAGCAGAAGTCGTGCCATAGCCACCAAATGCGTGTAAAAATAAAATGTGTTTTTTAGTACGGGGACATTGGTCAAAACTTTTAGAAGAGTATATTTGTGTCTTAACATTGCCTTTGCCAACTTTTTTAAAGAAAATTTCCTGTTGATGTGATTGAGTACGTCCAATTAAAATAACGAGCAAATCAATATCTTCTCCTATGATGACGGCAGTCTTTTGATGTTCTGATAAGGCAATAGCTGTGTCGATGATGAGAACATCAGCATCATCTCTGGCTTGTTTTGTTGTGATATAAACAGTTTTAAATTTTTCAACAAGCATGTCGATAATTTTTTTTATTAGACCGATTTGATAAAAAAAAATTCTTGGCTGATTGGCACAATCATTGTTTCGTCAAATGGGCATTGTTTAATAATTATAATTGTTTAGTAAATAATTGACTTTATACAACGTACTGATAACCGTAACTCACGCTTGACCTTGCATTATCCCGTATATGACTGTACGCTGCGCACTCTTCGCGCTCTACCCCAAAAACGATTGATCGTATGAAAAAAAAATAAACATATAAGTTGTAGGGAATTTTATACTCTACAACTTTCATAATAAGTGCACATCTCATTTAAGCAATAGGAATTGAGATATTCGCGAAAAAACGATTTTTATGACCTTTGACTTTCAATATCTTAAGACGCGGACACGATAGCATTTGTGCCTTTTAAGACAATATTTAGAACAACAAAACAAAGGTTTATACCAATTTACAGCTTATTATCTTTCATTCCGAGGTTCATCCATGTTTTTACCTAATATGACTGGGCTATTATGACGGGTTGTCTCTTAATCTTACTTTAAGCTTTTACCAATAAAGTAAATTTATTTTTATGCTTTCGACTTATTTTTGTATAGTTGCAGTTCTAAGATGGTTTTAGTAGATGAAATCCTTGCGCTAGCCATGCAACGTAAATAGGTTAAACATTCTTTAAAATTTAAGTGCGCTTCCGGTAGGTTTCAACGATTATTTTAAAAATAAAAGGGACTAACATGCAAATCGTTTTATTCCATGTCATAAAAATATACCCTATACGTACGTATTAAGTAAGAACCGTCTTTCTTTTTTGAAATCGGTTAACTTTTTCAAGAAAATATTAACAAAGAAATTAATTTTCTAATTCTCTGTCTAAAACACAATGTGCTGATGAAAGATTTCTATATTAATTGTAAAGGAAACCTATATCACTAAACTTGTCTAAATGAGGTTATCTGTTTTGTTGGAAGAATATATGGTGTGACAAAATGGCTTTCGGCTGTCAATTTTTCTATAATAGTTATTTGTTAAACTATGGAGAATATATCAGATTTAATGCTTCTATAATATGGTTTTTGTTTTATTTCATGGGTATAAATTATTAGTGTTATAAACTTTTGGTGTTAATGGATATATAAAAAAAAACGTTTGGTTTTACTACCAGTCAGATTTAAACAAAGCAAAGCTGGCTTTTTGGTATTGCTGTTATCGCATTTAAATACATAGCTACACACAGCTTGTTTTTTTTTGTTGATTTTAGGAATTGTGTCAAGTTCAGGTAACAATATAAATATGACAATTACTATTTTTTTGTCATTTTTTACAAAAAATTGTCAAAATTAAAAAAAGAAAACTACATACAAAAAGATCTTTTAAGTCTTAAGCCTCTTTATTTAAAAATAAGAAATTTTGAAGATAACCAGAAAAAAAAGGTTAAGCTTTATAATACTCTCTTTTTTAGGACCTCTAAATAAACATTAACAGGTTTATTGAATAAAGGAAAACATGGAATATTTTTTTTTTTTAGTTTACTTAAGTAAATGTTTATTTTTTTTATACGTATTTTAGGTTTTGGAAAAGTTTTGTTTTTAAATGGCAAAAGAAGAATGGTTTTAGAAAGTAGGCTGTGAGCCTCCATTTCTTAGTATATAGTTTGTCTGAAATTAATGATGCCAGTATTGGGCTCCTCGAAGCTGTCACAAGATTTTAAAAAAATATTGGATACAAAAAGAATTTTAAGTCATTTTATATAACGGAAAATATTGACGAATTTACTTTTATCGGCGGTGGTCTGGAAGTTGTATATAGATAAATATTTTAATCCTTATTGTAAATAAACAAAAACATTTTAGCTTCGACCATCTGCGTCTGTTGTAGTGAGAAAAGTTTCTATTTGATTTCTTCGCTATTTACAAACACCAAGATTGTATAGTTGGATTAGTATAGGAATGAAAATTCGGTATTCTTTGAAAAGAAAAAAAAAAAACATTTATAAAAGTAGCTAAGAAGGTTTGATTTGAACTGGCAGCCACCTTTTTTTATATGGACTATTTTTACAGGCACGTGCGGGAAGCGGCACATTATAAGCCAATAGATTTTTGCCGCTTATTGTGACTTTTGCACCAATGTGCGTCTGTCGGGTTAGCAAGTATATACAAAAAATATAAAATTAAATTGTTTCCTAAAGTTAATAAAATTTGTTTCACAAGCATATTATGCTACTGTACGGCAGTTAATATGAATTATACGAACGATGTATGTTTTAAAAGCATTACATCATATTTACTTGACTGGAATAATTTGACTGTTGGTACTTGTACCCAGCCAATTAAAAGTTTTAAATTAATCCATCCTGTCCGATTCATGACAAACTTTAAATTTGCCAGTTGTATTTAACAAGATTATTTAACATTAATTCTATATGGTATAACTTACAATTAGTTAAAACTAGTTCCTCGAGACATGTATAGACCAAAAGGGCTCGTGATATAGCAAGAATAATTACCTGCCTTCAGTTATAAACACCCAAAAACAATTGTCACATCGATAATAACACAAGTCAATTAATTAAAATTTTTGTAAAGTAGCATCGAAAATAGGTTTGTTTGAAGTATTTTAGAGTCCTACATTCCAAAAATGATAGGCTAATTACTGTAACACGAACAGTTTTTTTTGTTATAAGGATTCGGGGATTCGAGGATTCCGGGTGAGATGTATCTCGGGGATGCGCGGCTCGGTGAATCCCAGGATATAGTTGATGGTTTTGGGGATTTTTTTAGTAGTGTGTATACTCGAGATGGACCTGGCGGTGTCTCTCAGAATATGGGAAATGTTATTAATGAGCATATTCCAATTCTACAGCCAATAACTGATGCGGATATTATTAGGTGCGCAAAAAAACTTAAAGATAAGATGACGTCAGGTCCAGATCGGGTTCCATCATGTATTGTTAAGGATTGTATAGGTGCTTTTGTAAAATCCTTATTAATATTATACAACCTGTGCATTAAAACATTCACGATGCCTAAGTTATGGAAGCAAGCAAAAGTATGTCCCATTTTTAAAAATGGTGAACGCAATCAAATTAATAATTATCGTTCTGTTTCCATACTTAGCAATTTTGCAAAGGTCCTTGGGTCCATTCTTTATGGGCGAATCAGTCTGTCAGTTTGCGCATATATTGCTTTAGAACAACATGGTTTTGTAGATGGTAGGTCAACTGTTTCTAATATGGCATGTTTAACGCAATTACTGTCCAAAATCTTGGACAAGCAAGGACAGGTGGATGAAGTCTATACGGATTTTGCCAAGGCCTTTGGCAGAATTTCGGATGCTGTTTTTCTTGATAAACTAAGAATGTTTGGATTTGATAAGCTAACTCAGAAATTTTTTGAATCTTACTTAACCAATAGAAAGCAATTTGTCTTTTATAATGGGTACAAATCAGATGAATATATTGCAACATCGGGTCCCTCAGGGTTTAAACCTAGGGCCTTTATTGTGTTTGCTTTTTATTAACGATTTGTGTCAAGTTATCGAGTGTGAAAAGTTACTTTTTGCAGGTGACGTTAAAGTATTCTTACCCATTGAAACACATGATGATTGTGTACTATTACAACAACAATTAAATATTATTCAGATGTGGTGCGAGGAAAACAGACACAGTCTTAATACAGCTAAGTGTAAAGTAATGACTTACACTCGTAAACCGCATTCTTTTCAGTGTCCCTATTCCATATTGGGGGTGGTCTTAGGGAGAACTGGTTCACTAAAAGATCTGGAAGTTATATTTGATACCAAATTAAGTTTTGTTGATCACATCAATCAGATGATTCTTGCGGCGGTTCGGACACTTGGCTTCATTGTGCGTAATAGTAGAAATTTTAACGATCAACGAGTTCTAAAGCTGTTGTACTGCACTTACGTGCATTCAAAACTTGAATATGCATCATTAATTTGGAATCCTTACTATAATTGCCATATAAATAATATAGATAGAGTTTAGAAGGGGTTTCTAAAATATTTAAATTTTAAGGTAGAAGGTGTTTATCCAGAGCGTGGTTCAGATTACCGCGTTTTGTTGCAAAAATATAGTTTTGAAAGCTTAGAACTGCGGAGGATGAGTGCCTCCATAATATGTTTGTTTAAATTACTGCGCGGTGGAGTTGATTGTCCTGAGCTGCTGAATCAGATAAATATCTTTGTCCCTAGACTAAATGCTAGAAATTATGTTACATTTATGTGTGAAAGAGCTCGAACTAATGTTATGGTAAAATCGCCGATTAATTTTATGTGTTCCAGTTTTAATAGAATTTCAAATGATTGTGATATTTTTAATTGTACTTTTAAAAATTTAATGAATTAAAACGAAGAACTAGATATGGTCAGTTAGAGTTATTTTAATTGTTTTTTGTATGTGTTACTTACCAAATCATTTTTATGTTTATTTATTGTATTGTTTATGTTTCATAAGTTCTTATTTTTATTTTTTATTTATATTGCTTTGTAAATGGGTACTTGTTGGGCAATAAAGCTATTATTATTATAATAAAAAAAGGAGATGACATATTTTTACAATCTAATATATTTATTTAATTTAAACATATAAAACATGTGAAATCTATTCAAAAACATTACTAAGAATTTGTTGTTATGTGAATAAAAAATATATTGCACGAGATACGATACATCGACAAAAACGTTCACTTTTTCCTTTTGTGTTTTGTAGCATCATCTCTTTGTAAAAACCAACAGTAGTCACCCAACATAGATGGGTTCCAGCGTCCCTGGTATCTTGTTTCCATCGTCCTGACGTAATGGTGAAACCTCTCTCCTTATTCATTACTTACTGCACCCAAATTTTCCGGGAAAAAATTCAAATATTAGTGCAAAAATGTATTCTTAGAGACATGCGCACCCTAGTAATTTATAGGTTTTCAACTGTTCATCTATCAGGCTTTTATACTCGTAGTATTCATCTTTTTTTTGCAGGGAACTCCTTTCACGATACGTACAAAACACGCCCAAGCTGCCAATTCCCTTTCATTTAATTGTTCTTGAAAACGGAGATCATCTAGGAGCTTTCTTATCTGAGGTCCCATAAATATACCTTCTTTTAATTTCGCATCGCTTAGTTGAGAAAATATTTCTCTTAGGTACTGAAAACCACTACCTTCTTTATCCATGGCTTTGACAAAGTTTTTTATCAGACCAAGCTTAATATGGAGAGGCGGTAGCAGCACCTTTTTTGGGTTAACAAGGGGGGCATATTTAATGTTTGAAGTATCAGGTTCAAAAGAACTGTCCCACAGACACAAAAAACTGCAATACTTTGTAAAACCCCTCTGAAGTCCTAACAAGATACTTATGACTTTTAAATCTCCACAGATATCCCACTGATACTGTTTATATTTAATACGACTTGATATGGTTGCTAAGTTGTCTAGGTTTCTTTCATTGTTACTGAATGGACTAATGGAATAGATGGTTTTTTGTTTTTATTATAAAGCAGGACTTCTTTTAGGCTGTATTTTGACGAATCTATGAATAAACGCCACTCGCTAGAATAATGTTTGATATTAGGCTTATTCATTAAACCATTAATATCATAACAGACACACAGCGACCCTTCCATAAAAAAACTTGATAATGTTACATTCCGTTTTCGGTATGCAACTGAAACACTTGCTTTTTTATCTAACAAATTCCACTGTTGAAGTCTGGAACCAAAAAGTTCCAATTTTTGTTTTGACAATCCTACGTCACGTACCAAGTTATTGAATTCATTCTTAGTTATTAAGTGAGGTTCACTGGTAGTTGGTAAAAATGTTAGGTCACAGCTGGTGTTCTCAGGAAGTTGTGGATCAGATTCTGATGAAGAATTAGAATCACTGGAAAACACGATGTCCAGGATAAAAGGCGTTATCGGTACCGGTAGTTCCTGGCAATGAGGAACTGGCCTTAGCGCAGAAGGCAAATTTAAATACTCTATTTGGTCTCTATGCTTTTTTGAAATATCTTCTGTTTTAGTGATGCCATAGTAGCAATCACTTACAGGGCCAGTAGGTTCTCTCCACACCCTAGAAACAGCAAACGGCATAGAATTTTTCTTGCGATACATTCACTGCACTAAATTTACGTGACAACCTCTCACAACTAACATGAGCAGTCCAACTTTTATCTTGATCCAATTTGGCACTTAAAATATAAAAAATAGGTTTTTTGGCTTCCTCAGATATAGGTCTAGCTTGGGACTTTATAATAAATCGTCCACAAATATAACAAAACTTAGATATCAGCTGGAATTTGGCAACATTGAAGACTCGAACTTGCCATTTTATATCAAAATCGACTTAAAACACTTGACTGTACTGTAAACGAGACGAAAACCAACTAAACTACAAAAAACAATAAAACTCTTACAGGTTCGTACAATACTGTAAAAATAACGCCTCTACGGTCTTGTTGTATTTTTCGGTCCTAAGGCAGGTAAAAATGATTTTAAAGATCGCATTATTGAAAATGGACGTGCTAGGCCATTTCTGGGAAAAAGTGTTTTAATAACTTCCTAAATGAGGCGAAAAATAAGCATTCTCATCGATGTTACAAAAGTTATGTCGTCTTGTGTAATTAGATTATTGTTTAATCTCAGATGATATAATAGAGATTTTATGCCACTTGTTTTAACATTAAGTCTTAGTTATACTGATGTTTCCGATATATTAATGTGCTTTCAAACCATTAATACTTTATCCACCAAAAGCACGAGCGTTGCTTGCTAGCGGCTGAAGTTATGCAAGCAAATAAATATTAAAAATTTAAGTCGATTCTGTTGTTGCTGCTGGTACTTCAAATTACAGACAGGCGCTAGGCTAGTCATTTCACTTAATGACTGCTTGCATTTAATAAAGGTGTAAGAAAAATTTAACGAGATGTAAATGTAAACAGTAACCCTAATCTAGATACTATTACGCGTCCTCCAATCAGGTCTATTTTGAAATTATCTTGCATGGTTTTGTCAAAGCAATCACCCCTAACTTAGCGAAAGGCAGATCAAATGAGGTTTTACTTTTTCATTATTTGGTTGATTTGGACAGCTGCTGTATTCGTTTGATAAAACATTATATTAAATCAGGTATTGTACGGCACTTCGATGTCATTTTATCTCTTTCTGTTAGGTTGTATTATTCAATAACACATTTTGTAAACTGACTCGATCAACAGCAATCAAATTGAGCATCTAAAGTGAATGACATATCTGTCTGTCATTTCAGATAATAAACAAAAATAGTTTTCTGGCTTTAAAAATATTTTTTAACAATAAAAAATTATCGAATTATAAAAAATGTTATTTATGGTACAGTGTGTTTAATCAACTGTGCAGTGTCTTTACAAGAACTCTCCCGCCTTGCTCCTTTGATTATATTAATGCCAAACCAGGTTTCCTTACATTATTTCTATCCAAGAATTCGTTGGTAACCATGGTTACAATAACGAAAAGTGTATTTCATTGGTTTACAAGTCAGTAACCATAGTTGCTTACTAGATGTTGTTCTTAATTAAAAATGGTCCAATTATAAGTTTTAGTAGGTTAAAATATAGAGAAACAGTGGCGGCTCGTCAGGGTAGGCAAGGTAGGCGCCGCCTACCTTGGAAAAATGCCTTAAATGTAATTTTAAAAAATATATTATTTAATAAGTATATAAAATTATTATATCTCTACATTAAAAAAAAAATGGTTACCGCTGGAGGCAAGAGCAAACGGTCAAGACTACACAATAATATTATACCGTTGGTGCTTTGCGACTTCCGACCAAAAGGCGATCTATCTCAGCCGCCTAATTTTGATATTCAGTACGTAAGCTAATAAACTAATAAACGATGCCAAGTGAGGCGAAAAATCCGCCGACGTAAAGTAAAATTCGGCAGATTTATTACTTCTGCAGGCGATTGCATCGGTCGCCTTCGCTTTGACCTTCGACGATCGTCGCACATCGATTATGAGATGCATGACAACAGCTGGACAATAATTATTGGTCAGAGGCACGCGACCCGATGCGACCTTTTAATTGACCTGTATCTTTTTATCCGAAATCGAAATTCCGTATAAATCTTACCGGTGCATTTTGGTTTCCGAGTTTTAATCCTAGGTAGTTTAGTGGCAAGTTTTGAAGTTTAGGCAGGCCTTTAGTCCAGGAGAATTTGATTTTTGATAAGTATTTTTTAGCTTTAAGTGCATGATTATCGTTTTTTCTCTTTATAGTTTAAATAAAATTAAAAAATGGAGTTAAACCCTGTGCATGATATAATTTGCTCGTTGCAAGAAACTCCATTTTCCCGACTAAATGAAAAAGATCGAAGTGAAATCTTGACTATTGGTCGCCCGATACCAACACTTAATATTTTAAAACCCGACAAAAAACATGGATAGTCTTTTTCGCGAAAAAATGAGTTAAGTGTTATTTATTACGATGAACAGTTTGAAAATGTAGGCATCGAATCAATATTAAAAACTTTCGTGGATAATATACTTCAAGAAATATTTCCAGATGCCTATAAGCTTTTTGTTTTAATTGCCACCATTCCAGTAACAAGTGTATCCTGTGAAAGACATTTTTCGTGAAAGACGACTTAAAACGTATTGTAGAAACTCAATGACCAACGAACGCTTATCATCTCTAGCATTAATTTCGATTGAAAAAGAGCTTTTTTGTTCTTTAAAACAAGATGAAGGTTTTACAGATAACATAATAAATAAATTTACACTTTTAAATGATAAGCGTAAAAATTTAATATATAAAACACAGTAAATTAACCAGTAACCAAGTAAATTAAAAGCTTGTTTTTTATTTTTGCTGGTTTTTGCTTTGAAACTTCGTTTTTCCGTAATAAAATCGAACGGGGTGCGAAGAATGGCTCAGTTGACGACTGGCACCTTCTTTTAACGGGATGCCCTTCAAAGGTTTTTAAAATTACTTAAAAAAATAAACTTTTTTGATAATAATAAATTGGTTAAAGTATGTGGTCAGCATGTGCGTTCCACTTGCATGTGATGACGTCACGCGAGAGAGCCGAGCCCTTATGTTGTTGGTGTTGTTGGCTTAACAACCTGGCTTTCGTACATCCAACTCTAAAGTCTACTTAAAATACGTTTTCTTTCGTTAATAAGAACTTTTTTTGGTAATATTTTCTATAAAAAAATAACAATAAAGTTAATAAAAATATGAGATACACGAAAATTGGGCGTGGCACCCAAAAAATTTTCGCCTGCGGTGCAATTTTGGCCTGCGGCGCTCTCCGCCTACCCAGCTTTATGGGTTGCGGGCCGCCACTGTAGAGAAAAGATCATATTTCTTTTATTTCGAACAAAAAATGTATGGGTGATATCGTTATGTATTTTTTAATGCATCCCTTTTAGCCGACTTAAAATTTAAATAACCTGTGGAATTTTTTACAATCTGAACAAATTTCAAGGAAAAGACTTTTGCCTGCTTAAATTTTAAACATATTAAAAAAATCCTTTGGGATCCACACTTTTACGAACATCCAATTTAAGATATTAAACAATTTATGTAAGTTACATATAAAAAAGGTATTGGGTATTGGTTAAAATAAAGCTACAATATTAGAGATCTTATATATCTCCAGTAAAACTATTCAAAGGTAAGTGACAGGGCAGAAAATATTTAAACAGTAATTATTGAAATTATCAATACATTTGCGCATTTCTCTTTATTGGTGGACCGATCGTTAGATATTTTCAACTGTGCTCGAAATTTGTAAGATACAAGCAAATATATCACATCATTATATTTAATTTTGTAAGCCATTGAAGACTAATAACCGGAAGAAAAAATATTTGATACCTTTATGCAAAGTAAATCTAATAACGATACTGACTGAGTAAGTCATAAATCTCAATTAGCATTTTGGGAAAGTTTAATCCTTTAAACCAGGGGTCTCCAAACTACGGCCCGAGGGCCACATCCGGCCCGCGGACAGATTTTGTCCGGCCCGCGGAGAGCTAGCATACTTGAAAACTTGTTTTAGAGAACAAATAATTTTTATAGCAAATTAAATTTAGTTTACTGAAGTATTCTAATTTTATGTTGAATAATTATTAATATGACATCTACATTGATATGGTCATGGGCTAACTCCGCTAACTCATAACATTCTTGTAGGCTTATTGTTATTATTTTTGTGATAAGTTGGATAAAGAAACACATTATTGTAATGAGTAAAGACATGTATAATATGCAGAAAATTTAACTTCAGTATATAATAACTAACAAATTATTGAAATGAATCCAACTAACATTTTATTCATTTTAAATAATCACATAACTTATAACAAACATAATGACATATGAAATACTAATGAGATTTATGAAATTGAGATTTTCCACTGACAATAGTTTGTAGTTGTGGACTAATTTTACTTGTACCAATTATTAAAAGAGATTTAAGATGCTCATCAGTTAATTTCGATCTGTAAACATTTTTTGTGTACTTCATTTTGGAGAAGGTTTTCTCACACAAATAAGTAGTACCAAAAACAGAAAACAGACCACGAGCAAATTTATGCAAATTATCAAATTGTGTGAGTGGAAGACTCTTATAAAATTAAAAATTTATCTTCAAAGCACTCAAAGTTTCGATTGCAAAATCGATAGGAAACTCAGTCTCAGTAGTGTGGCTGAATATTTCACATGTTTTAAAATGTGAAAAACATTTACTTCGTAGTTGTGATTGAAACAGTCTCAATTTCTTCCGGAATAATTTGATATTAGTGTATAAATCAGGAAGATGCTGGTTTTCTCCTTGCAATCCCAAATTCAGTTCGTTCACATGTTTTGTCAAATCAACATAGAATGCTAACTTCCACAGCCATGCGTTGTTTTGTAATTCAGTAAGAGGACGATGCTTTTCATTCAAAAAAATTTCGATCACTGCTCGTAGTTCAAAAAAGCGCTGAAGGACTTTCCCACAACTAAGCCAGCGTACGGCAGTATGATAAGGTAAGTCAGTTTCTCCAATCTCTTCAATAAATTGTCGGAATTGTCGGTGATTCAGCCCAAAAGATCTGATAAAATTAACAGTTGATATGACTGGTTTCAGAACGTCAGACATATCCAAACATTTTCCGCACAAAGACTGTTGATGAATGATACACTGTAAGACTAATGGTTTTGAACCACCGTCATTTTCTACAGCCTTTGACACAAGAGCGACCACTCCTTTATCTTTCCCACTCATGTTTTTGCCTCCATCAGTTGTAATACATTTCAAGTTTTTCCATCGAAGGTTCTTTTGATTAATGGCCATTTCAACTTCTTTAAAAATATCTGTACCAGTAGTTGTGCCATGAATACTATACATATCAAGAAGTTCTTCGTGCACTTCATAGCTTTTATCTACTCCTCAAATATAAATCAACACCTGAGCAGTATCTGACACATCCGTTGACTCATCCAAGGCCAAAGAAAACCACACAAAATGTCCATTTTTGTCGAACAGTTGAGAGGATATATTTTCAGCGATGTTTTCTACCCTTCGAGCCACAGTGTTTGCTGACATACTGACAGTTTTTAATAAATTTACCTTTTCAGGGCATATTTCTTCGGCTACTGCAATTATGCATTCTTTGATCATTTCTCCATCGGTGAATGGTTTTCCACGTTTTGCAATTTCAAGAGCCACACGAAAGCTGGCACAAGTTGCAGCCTCTTGTTCAGTTTTGAGTTTTGTAAATGAAGTATTTATGATGTCCTATTTGCCCAAGGTTATATCTAAACGTATAGGGTAAAGTGCGGACCTGAACTATTCTCACCTTTGTTGGCATGGCCATAAAGGATCACTTGCAGGATTTTTATTGCAGTCGGAGATTATCAATATGTCTATGCATTTTCTTATATCTTGAAAAATACTATACTAAAGCAGTGACAGGATATCGGTTCATTGTTATTTTTAAATTACAAGAGGTAATGGTAAATGCGAAAAATATTTAATATTTTATTACACCGCTGCTCAAAAGTGTTTACTTTTCCAAATGGACTGTATCCATGAAAAAAAAAAACATCAAAGGCTTGAATTGTGTTTATGTGCAGATCTTTTTAGTAATACAAAATTAAGACTACTAATTTCAAGGGAAAATTTTAAATATTAACGTTTACAGCAAGATGTATGTATAACATTTTAAATTGCCTAAAAGGTCTCAGTTAACAAAAGAGATTTTATTTAAAGACTTTTTTAAACACTACACTGAACAATCCATTACTTTTCTTTGGTAAAGTTTCCCTTTATAAAACAGTCAGTCTCAAGTCCTATCAATGAGTCTTGCTTTTTTTAGATCCTTTTCCGTTCCTATATCATATTACTTTTTATGGCCTAACGAAACGCCTTTGTTGTTTGATGTAATCTAAATACATTTTTCTTATAGACTATGCACAGGAAGTGATCGAAAATAAAATTACTATTAAACCCGATATTTCGTGGGTTGTTTTTTATTTGGTATTAAAACCGCAATCATTCAACAAATCAATGCCAAAAATATATCATATAAAAATGTCAATAGCATACTCTTGAATATACATGTTTCAATGTTTGATTCAGCTAAAAATTTCAAATAGTTGTTTCAATAGGTTGGATGAGTAATCGACTGATTGCCCGACCTACCTGGGAACATCAGGTACATCCGCGCTACTTTTATTTTCATAATTGCCAATTGTTAAAATCTGTCAAAAGTAATTGTTTTTTTTTGCAATTTTTTTAATATATAATCAAAACGCTATTAAAATTTAAGCGTGAATCAAACACTGTTAGGATTGATCAGACAGGCAAGGTACTCCAGTCGTTAGAGGCAAAAATAGCCCCCTACCTCTAACCGAGCCCAAAGTTGATGAAATTTGTTACAGATGTGGTATTTGGTACCCGGAAACCGAAAATACAGCTCAGGGGTGTCGGAAAGAGGTTGAAAATCATCCTTAAACATGGAAAAATTTGTAATATCCTCCAAAAGTAGAAATAACGGGAAAAAAGACCTAATTCTTCTTGCAGTGGACTTTAAAAGTGAGATAAAGGAAATAGCATGATAAATCCCTGAGTTGTCAGCGGGGTTGTGGCTAGGGAGGGGGCAGGGGGCGCCAATGCGTACGGCGCTGCTCGAATTTTATAGATTTTTGAGATATCGAGTTGGAATTCTGTACTTTTTATTAATTTTTATTGGGTAGCTGATCTCGGTTTCAAGTTCATACGATCTAGAAATTTGATGGTAAATTGTTATTAACAATTTTATGTTGCAAAATGGTTTGTTTGGGGCTCAAATATAGCCCGATATAAATAAGCAAAACTTAACTTGAAATCTTCCGGATCACAGCTTGTAGTAATAAAGAATTCATACCTTTCTAAACAATTAAACAATTATACATTGTTTAAACAAAACGGGATAAAGAACCATGCAGGTATATCCTCTATAGGTTTTCGCAGTCGCTGAACATAATTTTTGGGATAGTTTGGTCTAAAAAGTTAACTGTCCAAGCATTAATAATAGTTCTGTTTTAAAATATGTTGAAAAATTAATTTCCAATGTATAAGTTCAGGGAAAGTATAAATCGCAAAAGACAGCTGTGAAAAAAATGTAAATGAAATCGGGTAAAGGGTGAGAAGATATGGGAACTAGTAGGAAAAATAAGATGAATAATTTTAATTAATGTACAAAAACGACAAAGCTGGAACGCGCAAAGGCTTCTTGCTATTCATTGGGACCGAAATGACCGTTTGAAAATGGCCAAAAGTTAAAAATGTAAAGGAATTTGCTAATACACCGTCACCCATCGATCGGAACGGGTTTATTTAACAGGGCTTGTTCGTGACCGTACAATAAACGTTTTTTTGCATGAATATTGTAAAAAAAACACATTTAATAAGGCGCTACTTTAAAGAAAATGTATCTTGAAAATAAGCAACAATCCCATATAATGGGGACTTTACTGGTCACACTGTATAAAAGAAACATTCAATAAAAGGTTGCAATCAAATAAAACACTTTCTACTAGTCATTATCTCCATTTACTTGGCCACTTCCTTTATTTTTATGTTATCCGCTTTTAGGAAACACTTTAGCTGTGCTTAAATTCGCGGAACAGTTGCCCTGAAACTTACTTAAATTAGATGAAACTTTGTTTAGAAGTTCAGAGTTGTTAACAATAAAAATTAAGGTGGCCTTTAAGCGGAGCTGTACAAAATCTTTAATTGTATGGAAATTGTCAAAATCAGTGGTACCCCATATTTAGATACAAAATACAGACTAAATAGACTAAAAAACAGCCATGTTTCTTAAATAGGTCAAAGTTAAAAAATGTGTTTGTAATTTAGAAGAGTGGTGCATTATCACAAGTAGCTTATTTATACGAGGTGTTTAAAAAACATGTGGCAATATTTAAGGAGGTGGTTTCTCGGTTATGAAAAAAAATACTATAGATTAGTCCTGTAAATGAAGGGACAAAGCTGTAAATAAATCTGTACAGTTTTCCTTTGTGGCGCAATTCTTGGGTCATCGAGGATGCTTTAGAGTGAAAAAAAGTTTATCAACATTAACAGGTGGGAAAGGGCTAAAAATGGCCCCTCAAGGCCTGAAAAATGGGTTTCCCGCTAATATCTGCCAAAATATGCGAATTGGAGAACTTTTGTAAATACAAAAAATGAAGACCGCCTTGTACCCAACAGTCCCCTCATTTCAGCTGCCGCTCTACCGCAAGTTGTTCCATTACTCGGGCAATAATGTACATTTTTTAATCATTCAAACTTCATCGGAATGGAAAAAGCCGTACCTATCATTGCATATGAGTTTGGGTCCATTCTGATTTTTCTAGAATATTAAAAAAATCGGTCGAAGTTTTTTTTCACAATATTTTGAGAGTTTCTCATTAATTTATTGATATTTTTTTTAAAAATGGTTTGCTATTAACATTTCTTCTTTATAATGAGACCTTAGCAAGTGTTCAATGATCCCAGAAAATTTTCTTCACCATCTTTCTTGCATTTTGATAAAAAATTGTTTTGCCCATCTACATTTTTAGCCGTTTTCGGATTTCTAGAAAATCTGTGGACTAAACGCGAATCAAAAACTCATCATCTATTGAAATGCTTTTCAATACACATCATTTGAAAGCTTAGAGTGTTTAGTTTCCAAATGTACTTTTTTATTTTTCATAAAGTCTAACAGACGGACAACAATACATTTCCAAACCCGTGGACCAGAAATTCGGTAAGAAACTACCACATCTATCCAGTGTGGAATGTTATGGATTTTTTGACAGCAGTTTTTGGGACAAATTTTGGTAAGAACCATTTTGTAGATTTCGACAAGGTGATCTTCATTTTGTGTCCGAACAAAAATTCTCTAATTCGCATATTTTGGCAGATATTCGCGGGAAACTCATTTTTGGGACTCCGGGGGGCATTTTCAGTGGGTTCCCACGTAAAAATCGTGATAAACCTTTTCTCGCTCGAAAGCATCCGCGAAGACCTAAGAATTGCGCCACAAATGAAAACTGTACAGATTTATTTACAGCTTTGGGTACTTTCAGGTCTTCAGTTACTGGACTTATATAGGTCCGGAAATGTTTAATTTTCAAGATACAGGGAGCTATTTTTTTTCTTAAATAATGGTTTTTTAAAAATAATTCTTATATCTTTTAACCGATTTCTATTAAATTTAATAGCGTTGTTTGTAGTACAAAAAGACCTTAACCAAAATTGTCGAAAACTGTACGCCACTGACTTTACGAAAACTCAAGCAACAAAAAAGTTGGATGTTCAGTTAGTTAATCTTCAAAATATATCGAAATTTAATTAAGGTCAGTGGCGTACATTTTTTGTCAGTAAACTCAATTAAGGTGTCCCTCTCCCTGACACTAATGGACTAAATAATTGTAATATTTTTTACACTAAAATTTAATAGCGTTGTTTGAAGTAAAAAGGACCCTAACTAGATTAAAATTATTAGATCTAATGACGTCAGGGGGCAAATTGCCAAAAAACTGTACGCCACTGACTTTACGAAAATTCAAGCAACAAGAAAGTTGTATTTTCAGTTACTTAATCTCAAAAATATATCAAAATTTAATTAAAGTCAGTGGCGTACATTTTTTGTCAGTAAACTTGGTTAAGGTGTCCCCCTCCCTGACACTAATGGAGTACATAATTTTGATTTAAGTTATGCTAATTATTTTGTAAAAATGAATGCTCTGTACCCCGGAAACAATGCATTTTTAAACCTAGGTTTCTAGGAACTCATTTGAGTTAAAAATACTAAAAAAAAAATAAAATCCTACACCAAAGCTTTTTAACAAGCAAGGAGAAAAATCAATTCTTTTTCATGTCAATATTGTCTATTTTTTTTTAAATAAAAATGGACCTGAAGTTGTTGGTTACAAAATCTCTCTAGTAACTATAGAGCAAAGTCGACGCCAAATTACTTTACAGACGAACTTTATCAAAAAAGCTAACGGTTTACTGTAGACAGCAAAACACACAAAGTGGTTAGTTTCACAGGATGAATAAAATTTTATTCGGTGGGAAAAACTTTTAATAAGCTTTTGAAAGCTTGTATTTATCTCCATTACTCTAAGGATTTTCACCCTCTAACTCTTAAATATAGATTCTATTTTTGGTAATTTTAAAGATATTTAATAAAATGTGTTTCTTAAGTTAGGTTGACCACGTGAGAATTGGCATTTAAGACTATTTTTCAAACTGTGAAACATACACAGTACGAACAATTTTTAACCTTCTTGTGAAAAAATAAAATCCATAACGATGTTTTGTCATATTCGTTAAAAGCAGATCTATGTTCCTATTTGTTTTTATGACGACTTCTGTAACAGCGACTGTAAATTTTCTTACTCCATGTAGACCTTGCTAGAAACATAAAGTAAGTAAATTTTTGCATATGTAGCATTTACATTTTAAAGTATTTTAGTGCACATTTTAACCTCTGGAGCCTGAATTTTTTGAGTGCATTGCATTATTGGGAGAGAAATAATATATCTCGTTTCTCAAATTAAGTGACAATCATTTCATTTGTTTAAAGTCAACGTGTTACTAAACCCAATGCAACTAATAATATACCTCATATTTATTATCTTACGTCTGTATTTATTTCGACCATATCTAAAAAAGAACTGAATTTTATTTTAGTTAAAATAAAATATATATATATAGATAAAGATTATGAGACGAGCCATAGGTAAGTGTCATAATATCATATTTGAATACTATACAATATTCAAGACTGACTTAATTTTGCTTAAAATTAAAATAAATTCTTATCTTAAAATCAGTTTTATTAACATTTAAGCAAAACAACTTATATACAAATATATTATGCAAAATGATTGCACAGTCTAGCAATGCTATTTTACACTCTTATAACAGAAGTAAATATATGAATCACAGCTAACAATGGTATATACTGCTAATACATGAAATATACATATTAAATCACAACAGGTTTTCATGTTATTAATTTAAGGACTGAAATGAAAAATTAAACGTGAAAAATAAGAAATAATGATAATAATAATAATAATAAAAATAAAATAAAACATATTTAAAAAGATAACATATCTAAATATTTGATGGAATGCCAGTTTCCATGGTAGTAAAAACTACTCTCTCCGTGGTAGCACATTATTCTGTAAACGTCTCGTACTAAAGTATACATTTTTTTTATTAAAGGGAAGCTACAAAAATATCTCTCTGTCAAATATAATTTGGCATATCTACGTAAAGGGATTAGTGAATGAAACTTTAAGAGATTAGCTGCAAGAAAAAGGTAATAGCTAAACTCATTAGGATAGTTCGTCAATAATAATAATTAATACTGGGTATCCCCAAAACTATAAATAATTTCTAACTTTGACTTTAAACTTGCCAACTTTTATACTGATAAAAAACATTCTCAAATTGTGTAGTAACTTCGATAGACTTACGCCTCATAGACTCCGGAAGGCGTTTCGGTCTTTCAGTGACATTTAAATAAATTTCTTGCTAATATAAAGTAAATTTTTTGTCGATTTTTTAAATAAATTTAGTAGTTTTTTTTCTCATATTTTTTATAAATTAATCTTTGATAAAATTGTGAACCGCTGATATTGTAACTAGACAATACGTTACGTTTAATTTTCCTAACCTCTGTACAAATGAATTAAGGTTGTCAGTGCCCAGTGAAAGAGTAATTTAAAACCTTTTTTCTTTCTTGAATATGTTAAAAGTAAACAAAAATTTAAATTATTTGTCAAGGGCAAATTTTATTTTGGAATTGTTGGTACGCCCCCTTGGCGTATCGCAAGAATTTGTAGTGTAGTGATTTATGAAATTTATTTTAATAAAACTTGTGTATATTTATGCTATTCTAGTGTCTTAATTAGCAATAGTCATTCTACAGGGCGTCCAAACCAAATTTGTTATCTGTTCGAGAGTCAAGCAAGAATTGTTTAAATTCTTTTAAAGCGTCCAAAGCCAATTGAATATTCATAGTTTTATTTATAACGCAAAATTTGGTAACAAAATTGATGTTCTTCAAAACTTTATACCACATAAATATGCACTGAGTATATAAATATAAATGATGATATTTCAGCTCCCACAAACATAGCTTTATATTGACTCAAAATCAAATTTATCGCCGGCACCGGTGGCGGCTACTCTCTTCAGAGTCGAAGTGGAAAGAACGTGCTAATTGTTGAGTCTACATGTTTTTATATAAATTTTCCTATTTAGGCGGATTTTAATATGATTGCGTTTCACTTAAATGTCTTGACTTCTACTGTATATTGAATTTGGCATTGACTTCTTTCTTGTTTGGCGTTGTGTGTAATAGGTAAAGACATAAACAAAACGAATTTCACTAAATTAGGGTATCGAGATAAGGAAAGAAAATATTTTGATAGGCTCGAAAACAGAGAACATCCATCTCTCACTTCTGTTAAGGGCTCGTTTTTTCGACAAGGGACAAAGTCATGAGCCAATAGAAAAAAATATATCAAACAAAAAACATGAAAGAAAATTTAAAATACATAAAATTGTTAAATGCGAAGTTGTTCATGTAAAATAAATGTATAAATGTTTCTTCAAAATAAGTCAAAAAAAAATTTGCGAAACATGCAAAAGTAATTTTACACACTTTTACATACCCTTAAAACTTTTTTAAAAAAGAAAAGTGTGACGTAACCATAATATTCTTTATAGTTATAACTAATATATTTTTTAATTGTTTACTTTACATTTAAATACGTTTATTTTTGCATTTCTTAATAGCAGCGAAACAACTTTTTCAGGTAATTGTCTCGAAAGTTGCCTCCCCTGCGATTTTGACAAAATTTGGTAAACGGTGGTTTTTTGGGGCGCTGATTACGAATCTGAAAAAATATTTTTTCGGCAACCTTTCATTTTTAAGATATTTATTATCAAAGTTCACTATATTTCCCCTTTGTTTTGTACACAATTCTTATAAAATCCGTAGTGTAAACATGGTTGCGGCCACGTTGCGTCTTGTGAAAGTGGAGGTTTGCAATTAAATGGAAAAAAGGTGTGAAATAAATATAAAAACAAGTTCTTAAAAGGTGTTTGTGAAATATTGTGTGTTAATTTAGTGTAAAAATCAAGAATTCTGTACAAAAAGGAGGAGGAATAGTGTAAATAAGGTTAGTTTAATTTTCAACTTTGATGATGAATATCTCGAAAACGAATCGTTGCCGAAAAATTTTTTTCGGATTCGTAATCAGCGCCCCAAAAAAACTCCGTATACCAAATTTGGTCAAAATCGGAGAGGAGGCAAATTTAGAAACAACTACCGTTTTTCAAAATTGTAAACAAGAAAAACGACTTTGATAATCTTACTAATATTTTTTACGATTCGACGTAAGTTACGGTTTTATTACTGAACGATATGGTTGAATGAAATGAAAGCACTATCATTAAAAATAGTATTTGAAATTTTTTTTTGCATATTTTCTCAAATCTGGAAATAAGTGATAGAATTCTACACACGCATTTCTCTTTCCATTAATTTCATGGACCCAAACTCTCCTTTTCCTTTTCTTTTCTTCCTCCTCCATAGCAGCAATTACTTCAAACACTAAAAGATCCTCGTCCGATGAGCTTTTCATGATAACTCGCAACCGACTGCCTCATTTTGGACTGACAAACCTGTAGCGTCGCGTCGCGCCATGTCGCGCTAGTGGGCGAGCACCTTAAATAGATACGCGGTTTAAAAATATAACTGTGTGCCGTTCGAGCAAATCAGCACGATTATCGCGAGCGGCGGCCTCAAGCGACAGCAGCGGATAATGACTACGTACCTTTATAAGAGAACAGTTGTTGTTTCGTAAAAAATCACGAACTCCAGATTGTGTAAAAAACATAAGTCGTGAATGAAAATCTTTAGGCTGTCCGTCCACTGGATGCGTAGTCGTACGACTTTATAGTCGTGAGAATATGGACGACTTAGATCGTACAAATTTGTTCGATTGTAGGTCGTCCATTAGTACCAACTAGTTTTTATTTTCGTATGGTATTTTGTATAGTATTTTTGCATTTGTGCCTGGTGTTTTTAGATTGGATCCAAAGGATATATATTTCTTTGAAAATTCATTATTAGGATGAAAATTACCAACAAAAAGACAAAAATATTTACAATTTCCTTTGGACATCTCTAGCGTAATATCTTGTATCTCTCATGTCCCATAATGGTTTCCGCTCTCTCACTATGCTAATTAGCTTTTCGCAATCCATATTCTATATTAGTTTAGGATTTTTAAAGATACTGACAAAAAGTCGTTTAAATTCGTCCGACAAATCCCGTCCAAACGGGACTAGCCGCAAGTCGGATGTAGTCGGTTGAAGTTGTCCGACCGAAGTCGTAGGCAATCGACGCCGTTTAACGCCTATCCATTTTAAGGGATTAGTCGGACATATACGGACAATTACGCACGACCAGTAGGTCGTATGACTACGCATCCAGTGGACGACCAGCCTTATACTTTCCTTACTATGCGGAAAGTACTTAAATCGCAAAAAAATTCAATAAATCACGTCAAGATTTTTGCAGAACTGTTCGCTTTGGGGTCGCTAGACTATGAAACCATTACCGTCTGTCTGTAGGTATTTTTATTTTTTGGCGTTATAATTATTCGAAAGAAATAATTTAATTATTTTTATTGATTTTGAGTGAAATCCTTGTAAGAAAAGAGGTTAAGAGTGGTGAATGCTGGTATTTTATATAATATATTATAATTAAAAAGAGCTAACTTTATTTGTAAAAAGGGCAATTGCCATTCCTTTTTTCTTTAGACGTATATCGTTTTTAATCGACTTCTGAACTCACTGCATTAGTTGGGCTAATTTATAACTAACTTATAAATTATAAAACGTTTGTCTCCAATAATAATCTTTTAAGACGCAACCTAAAATAAACATGTAAACATTGTAAGAGAACATTATCAGATATATATTATAGTATATATATTAGACACAAGTTGTATTCAATTTGCTATAGATTTCAACATTAGAATGTGAAAGATTTTATTTAATTTTTCATTGAAAAGTTTTAGCAAGTTAGGATGCAGGATGCAGATGCAATAAAATGAACAAGTTTACTTCGGAACTACAATTTAGAAATTTTGCTCGTAAAGCAATTTACTGTTCTCTATCTCCTCAATTTATAAATCGAATGCTAATACGAGCAGAATTTACGTGCTGCATTTTAGGAGAATACAGACAAGTTTAAACTGGAAAATTTGTTGTGCCTGATTTGATTGTCATTAGTTATATCAAAAATACGTAATCTTAAAATACAAAGCAATAATTGTTAAGTGTATAACACTAGTAGTCAAATACTAAACTTACCTTGCATGCAAAATAACGACAACCTCATTTTTAAACTACCACCAACCCTAAGTAGTACTAATCACATAATTATAGAGGCTCTTTAAATAATTTTAACCTATTTAGGTTAGTTACTGTGTATATAATTGGTAACTAGTGTGGAGCTTCAGTATCATAATTTATGATTTAGGCGCCTGGCACACGGAGCAATTTTAGTTGACGTAACTGTCAATTTTTTAATGCCGTTGCTGGTTGTAGGCCTTGTATACGACTATATACGTATACGACTATATATCTCAAGGATGCAGCACTTGATGTACTTTTATTACGTCGCCGCCAACGATGTCGATTAAGACTAACTAAGACTAATCAGAATTAAGTTAAAATTTATTTTCTGACAAGGTGCGGCACCTGAAAAAGCAACAAAAAGCGCCTTAAAGGTGTATTTACATATATCAGTAACGTGTCAGTTCCGCGCTGTATCCGTGCATCAGTTTCAGTGACAAATAATATCGTTCACACATGTCCGGCACAGGTACGTTTTTTACCGTCATTGCTGGTTCGGTGTCCGTGCAGTGAAATTAAAAATACGTTGTCAACGATATTTTTACAGTTTTCACTGATAAACTGATGGTTTTGTATAGGTTCGCGTCAATTGTATTCGCAAAAAAATGAACAACGAAAAACTAATTAAGTTGGTACGAGAGTATCCTGTTTTGTACCATTTATCGCACGCAAAGTATATGGATGCAAATCACAAATATATTATTTGGAAAAAATTCGCCATTCGCTCTTCAAAGTTGTAACTTTGACCATCCAATTTTTTTATAAAATTGTGCAAAATGCATGTTGTTAATATTATATAATCTAGATTTTCGGAACAGGCTTGTATTCTTCTATTATATATTTATTCTAAATTTTTGATATTCTTCTCGCTCTACATAATCGATAGTTAAATATTCGTTTTTCGATATCCAAGTCTTACCCTGGATATGGGCGCATCAAATAAGTTTTAAGTGGAAAGGCTTCGTCACCCACTATCACATACGGTACGTCAGTAATCGTACCTGGCAGCACAGTATTTTGTGGTACAAAGATCCACTTTGAAGCGCTTTACCAAGATTGGAATTAGAAAAGATTCCACCGTCGCTATAAATTTATAATATGCATCCACAAGTGCTAGTAAAACGACAGAAAACGTTTTCTTGTAATTAAAGAATAGAGATCCACTATTCGAAAGTGCTTCAATTGTTATATGTTTCCCATCTATAGCCCCTAAACAGTTGGGAAAATTCCATAGGTTATTAAAGTTTTTGGCAACGTATTTCCACATTGCTTCGCAGGCTGTAGGAAGCATTTCACTCATAAGGGTTTCAGTTATGATCTTGCAAGTCTCCATAACAATTTTGTATACAGTACTATGTCCCAAGCGGTAACTAAACAAAATTGTTTTAAGGAAATCTCCTGTAGCCCGATACCTAAAATAAAAAAGAAATCTGTTTTTCTTGTATCATAAATTGGTAAAATACATAAAGTCTTGTGATGCGTACTAGGTAAGTACTAGTTATTAATTAGACTGTTTTTGTTTCAGTCACATCATGTAAATCTAGATGGAACAACATAAGAGATAATTATAGGAAATCCTTGAAGAAAACTGTTACAAAATGTGGTGACGGTGCAAAAAAAATTAAGTTATAGAAATATTCGGAGCAACTTGGATTTTTAAAAAACTTTTTTGAGGAGAGAAAGACTAGAGGAAACATTGAAAGTCAGGATGAACAAGAAGCCGTAGATAAAGAAATTTTTAACAATGACAAACATGACAATATAAAGGAAAATACAAATGGTCAGGATCCCGAAATACCTTCAATTTCTAATGCAGATGACATATTGCCAGACCAGTTATCGCCAGTTACACCCGAAAGAAAAAAAAAAAAACTAAAACAACAACAGTAACAACAATGAAACCAACAAAAAAAAGAACCTCAATGCCGGTATCTCAACCGACTGCATCATCCTAATTGATGGATTACCTAATTATGCAAAAAAATAAAACACAATCTAGCAATAAAAATATAACTGTTGACGCTGTTGATGGATTTTTATTAGGGATCGGTGCAACTTTAAAAACACTTTCCCCATATTTGTTAAATTTAGCAAAGTCAGAAATATTTGCTTCTGTTCAAAAATATGAAATAAAAATGCTCCGAGAACAATCAAATCCACCATCTAGTACTTTTTCAGTTGTGTTTACTCCACTGACTTCGCCTATTGAAAACAGTCACGGCTATCAACCGTCCACTGAACACCAGGATATTTTGACATCACCAGAGCAATGTAATTCTTCATTACAAAACTATTATTCACAATATTACCCAGAATAATATTTTAAAAATCAGTAGCTTTTTTACAATAAAATGTTAAATAAACAGGGTTCATTATAATATTTTTTTTATTTTACCTTAAACAAACTGCAAGTCGTTGCCTTGGCGGTATTGTCTTTTTCCAATGGGTGTCTTTTTTTTCAAACGAGTTTCTATTGCTGCAAGTAGTATGTTAAAAGAACTTTCGGACATTCTCAAATATTCGAAAAATTTTGTCCCATCATCCACTAATTCCTTGTACAGTGTAACAAATTCTCCTTCAGTGTTCCGTTTCATCCATGCTTTGTGTACCAATTTTCGCATTTCTTTCATCTACATTTCTTGCTCTTCTTCATCTAGGGCTATGCAGTAATGGCCAATTCTTCGGTATTAAAAGAAACCATGCTGCAAAAACGCTGATGTTTCAGCGAAAAAAGCACTACTGACTTGAGACGGTTGTGTGTAAATAGATACCACTGATTAACCAGGAATAGCACCAGTACTGAACTGCCACGACACTAATACTGAACTGAGCCATCACTGATGTGTGTAAATACACCTTAAATATCATTGTTGGTTTCAACGTAACTTTAGCCCCACAGAGTTAATGGTACTTTGGAACCTGGTATTGTAATAAGGCTGACACTTTCAATGATCTATTAGGGCGTGGATAACTCAGGAATCTCACAGACATTAAAATGAACACAAGAAGGAGAATTCAGTGTAAAATCATTTTAAGATTTATCAACTACATTTAATTTAAAAATTTATTAAAATAATATAGATAGAATTTTTTTTTCCACAATAATTTAATTTGTTTCAAAAATTGGGGTGGGGGATGTTTCCCATGCTTTCCTCCCAAGCATATGCCACTAAATATTAAAATGTATGGAAACTATACATACATAGAAATACAGATGAACGATCAAATAACATTTTGTAAAGTTAACCTCAAATACAGTAATAACTACGGAGTAAACCACATGACTTTTTGTCGTTTTCGGCTTTAACTAAATATATTGGGAACTTGGCTGCCCAAAGGAAAGCATAGCTATAGAGCTATCATAATAAAATGCTTTTAAATCTAGCTTTGCTTTTTTACTTCATCCATACATCCAATTAATTTAAAAGGTGAAAATATGAGAGTTCCGTTTTTAAGTAGAAAGAAAGAAATAACCAAAATATATGATACTAATTATTTGCAGAAGAACTAGACTTATGAAGAAATCATGACATTGGTAAAAATTTCGGTTTTATAAAAATACTTACCACTGAAGTATTAATTTTTTCAAAAATAAAAAGAGCAATGAACATTTTTTGCATAACCTTCAAATGCAACAACAACAAAACAATCATTTTGTTAGATGTGACAAGAAATTTGTTTTAAAAATCAAGAAAATATATTAATTATTGAGGTTCTTCACAAATTTTTCCAAGATTAAAAATACTTTCGTTAATAACGTTATAGTTGATAAGGAAGGTATTTATGATTTGCCTATGGAAACACCTCTACCACAAAATAAAAATAAAAACAGATTCATGACAGCAGGAGAGAATAGAACCACAACGAGAGCTCACAATATCAGGGATGCACTTAAAAATTATTTTTCTCGTAACCCTATATATAATTATAATACGATCTATATGGAACTAATTAATTAACGTAATAAATTTACTTACCAAATATTTCCATTTCTGTGGATATTTCTAGCCATGCCTGGCGCTGAAGATTTCTTAAGTGATAACTTGAATCACTCTGATCCCACAAACATTTGTGTCCGTAAACCAAGTTAATTAATTTTTCTACATTCATCTTGTCAATATCTGTTATTTACAACGCACGAAAAATCCCAACAAGTTTGGATTATCTTCGGACATCGGAACTAGACGTACATATCCGTACGACTAATTCGGATCCAGTCTGCGCGCTGTCATATTACTTGGAAGGTTGGGATCTTTCGTACGTGTTCGTACGTATTCGCACGAGTGAACTCCATACGAAAACGCGTCCAATGTGCGACCGGCCTTAGAATAAAATAAGATTCCCCAATAGGATACAGAGCAGTGGCGTAGCTTGCCCTAGACGGGCCCTATATCAAACTTTGACGCGGGGCCCTTTTACCCGACTGCGGCAAGGCTTAAATGGAGAGTAAAGATTTTTCGAAAAAATAAACAAAAATACTCGTATTGAGTAAAATTAAAATATATTAATTAAGTATAGGTAAAAAACTATTTAAATATAAAGTTTTCTCGCTTTTTTTTAGTTAACTTATTCATTTAATCATCCATAGCTAAAGACGATATTAGTTTTTTGAGATTTTGTGCCTCTGTAGAAAGCATTGACAAGTCTGATAGCCATTCTTGTATCAAGAGAGCTCTAAGATAGTTTTTAATCAGTTTTCATTTAAAAAAAACCTTTTTTCGCTTTTGCAGATGTTAAGAGAAGGGTCAAAACATGCTGTTATTACCTTCGGAAAAGGGGAACCAAAAAAAAAAGAAGGCCCTATAAAATCGTTGTTCTTTAAAATATTAATTATACTTTTACATTCGTCACGTTCGTCCTTTTTAATAGGAATTAAATTAATCCGTTGCACTTTTTTTATCAATAAATAATTTTTATTCTAAGGGGTAATTTTGTATTTTTTCAATTTATCGTTACTCAACATTAACCAGCGTTTTATACTATTGCCAAAAAAAAGTATATATTTTTATCAAATTATCAAAAAAAAATGACACTTCAGGAAGCTTGAGTGCGATTGTGAAATAGTACTTATATAATAAGGAAGAAAAGTGCCCCTTTTCCTCCCGCAGATCATTTTTTGCACGACGCCAAGTGGAGGGCATTAAAATCCAAGGGAGGAAATGCACTTTACTCTAAAGGAATGTATATATATTTTTTACTACTTTTTATTCAAATTTTTTAAAATTATCTTTGAATTGTGTGTTCTTTTATTAAATTGTGGTTTTGATGAAAACGTACAAAAAAGTGGATTCATTTGAGATAATTTTTACTTAAAATAGACAATAAATTATTGTAAATTTTAGTGTATTGGTTTAATATATAAGTGCCTAATCAGTGTATGTTCCCATTTGTTGGTAATCAGTTCAAGAAGGGCGAATTTTGAGGTTAGTTCACTTGGAGGCCTTATAACTCAAAAACCAGAGGTTGCCGGAAAAAACTAATTTTAGATTCTTGATCAGCACCCCAAAAAACCCCCGTATGCAAAAATTCATGAAAATCGACGTGGTGTCCGTAAAGTAAAATTTTACCGAAACTAGTTGCTTTTATTAAAAGGAAAAACGATGGTTATGAGGAAAAAAAGTCAAAAATTTTTAAAAAATAAGAAATCATAAAGTTTTTACTTAACGCGCCTGATCAAAGTTACTTAGCAATGAAAGTAATAGCCATTATGGGAGTGGCTGGGGCATGCCGGACATACGAAATATACAGAATGAAGCTAAGTGATGTAGAAATAAGAAATGACGTGGCTATAGTAAAAAAAGTGGAGTCTAAAAATAAAGTTAAAAGAAACTTTGTAGTAACCAACGATGAAGGCTCAGTTCCTTATGTCAGATTTCTACAGGAATATATTAAGCTGAGACCAAGGAATGCTCTAGATGAGCGTTTATTGTATCGATCGTTATGAAAGAGGTAAATGTGTTAATCAAGTAATTGGAAAGCACACTATTTCAAATGTACCTAAAGAAATTGCGAAATTTTTGAAGCTTGAAGACATCAGTAGATACACTGGCCATTCTTTTAGAAGAACGTCAACTACGTTCCTTGCCAATGCTTCGGATGTCGATATTTTGGACTTAAAAAGGCATGGAGGTTGGAAGTCTTCTTCTGTTGCGGAGGGATATATTGCTGAATCCTATAGTAATAAGGTGGAAATTTCAAAGAAGATTTTACACGAAATTCCTACCAATATTTTCTCTAATGAAGTAACAGTGAAAAATATGAATATTAACGTAGTTAAAGGTGATAACGATACCCCAACAACAAATTTAAAAACTGTTAATTCACGTATTATTCCTCCAATTTCTTTTGCTAATTGCTCAAATTGCACAATTACTTTTAATGTTAATACCTAACCTAGTTTTTTAAAATATTTTGTCATAAATTAGTTACTTTTTATAAATAAATCCTAATATTTCCCACAAGCATATTTTCTTTTTTTACTCTTACTTTTTTGTCCAGGCGCTGAAAATATTACTTTCGTAGCTATAGCAACGCTTAGCAACCAGGTAACACGAAGGTTCTCTTTCGTTATCATTCGCGTTGCTAGGACCACAAAGTTTTCTTATTTATACAGTAGTAGAAAAAAACATTTTACTAGTTTTTGCTTATGGTACGTTCCACAATATTCGTTGATTTCCCGTTTTACCTGCTACTTGTAATAAAACTCAATAAACTCAATAAATGTAGGCCCGGACTTAAAATTTTCTTTATTTATTATTGTACCTACTTTTTGGTATATTATATTGGTTAAAGGCAAATTGCAAGTCTTTAATATAAAGCAGAGTCTTTTTATCTTAGTTCATCAGTCATTTGGGGTTATTTTCGCGTTGCATTGAGCATCCAAAATAGCTAACCTAAACTATTGATATTAGTAGGTAATCATGACCTGTACACTTTCAAATACCCTACCCTACACAATAGATATTTGTCAGGCAACTTATTTATGGCGGGGTTTTCCACTGAGGGTTGTCATTTAAATTTTATTGCTGCCGAGAAATCAACGAATTTTTGTGAAATGTACCATACCAGCTACTACTACTTGCTTGCTTACTACTAATTGCTACATGTCGGGGCCCCTATAACCGTAAAAATCAAATTAATAAAGTATATTCTATATAAATATTTACTTACCATTCTTTGTCAGTCTCTATACAACTAAAATTCTATTTCTGAACTTATTCTAAATCTACTGTCACATATTGTGTTTGTAAAGCGGTTAAATAAGTATTAGATGCCCTGAAAGTGCACTTATAGTTTCCTGCTGCTTTGAATGCATAGACACATCAAAGCAATATATTTGGTAAGCAACGCGACGTCGTTATATGGTTTGTGATAAAGTACCGTACAAATTCAATAACTATCTTTAAGAAACTGAGAGAGAATCCTTAAAGCCGAAAACAGAATATAAATTGATTAGAAAATAAACTGAAACGACCTCTTTTTAATTTATTTATACAGATTGCTTCCATAAATAGAAAATTGCATTTTATGTTATAATATGAAAACGAATAAAATTACAGTGTTTTACTTTTATAGCTTACTCTATTTGGAGGTGAAATAGGTTTAAAATGTATGTATTCTAAAAATGTTTTGAGACATAAAACTTTTTAAATTAATCTGGACTGACTTTGGCATTATATTATATATTATGAGTAATCTGAAATAATTAGCAAACAAACGTTACTATAAAAGCCGATTTTGTTAAATAAATCCATTGATTTTAAAATAGTAATAGTTCGTAAGCCTACCGCAAAAAAGCTAGCCAATAAGAGATACGCATAAAACAGATTTTTTTTATATTACTATGAACTATAGTCAATTTAAAGTTACACTTCTGCCTCAGCTCAGCGGGTTCAAATTGCATTTTTTTTACCTACAAAAAGACGTAAAAAATCGTTTTTTTCAATATAACTAGAAAACTTTTGATTTTAGGAAAAATAGGTATGTAATCAAAATTAATGGTCTAATAAAACAAAGTTTTTTTTTATAAATATTTTTTGTAGCCCTTTAAGTTTTGGAGATTATAACGATTTATATTGAAAATAAAAACGCAAATATCTCAGAAACTAAAAGAGTTACAAAAAAAATGTATTAAACAAAAAATATGCATTTTAATAAGCTCTACAAAAAAGATTATATTTATATTTTTAATAAAATAAGTAATAAGGAGACAAGCAAAAAAGTAGATTAGATTAGATTAGATTATTTGAGCGGAGATGGCGAAAAATGACCTCCACCACTGCAACCTTACCAGATTTATTGTGGTTTCTCCTATCGTTCTTTAGAGTACCTTGTCCAAGCCCGTCTTCTTAACTAGACTCCAGAGTCTCGACACTGGCCACTCCATATAACTTGCCGGTTTTGGCTTCTCCATCCCAAGCCTAGTAAACCTCAGCCTGCATAGTGCTTCGCAATGGCACCACACATGTAGGGCTGTTTCTGCAGCCTCCTGGCAGAACCTACACAGGCTATCCTCCACCAGGTTCATTCTTTCCAGGTGCTTGTTGAGTTTACAATGACCTGTTAGTTGACCTACCGTTATCCTTACGACCTTACGGCTGTGGCTCAGTAGGTCCGATGTAAACTTGGCCGAGCAGGTCTTAATGAACTGCTTTGCCTGTCGTTGTCCCGGTGTTTGTACCCACCAGCTTTGAAACTGTCTGTCTACCCAACTCTTAATAGATGCTTTGAAGAGACCTGTCGAGATACCGCAGAATGGCTCCTGGGCCTATCATTTCCGCGGCTGATCCTCTTTGGCTAGGTCGTCGGCCTCTTCGTTACCTGGATGGCCCTCGTGGCCTGGTACCCAGGCTACCGTAAGTTTGTTTTCCAAGCCGACTTTTCCAGGGCCTGTATACAGTCCCCGACTAGTTTGGAAGTAACTTTATGGGAACTGATGGCCTTCAAGGCCGCTTGGCTATCTGAGTAAATGACGATATTTTTTCCTTTACTCCCTTTTTCTTTAATCCTCACGGCGCAATGCACTATTGCTGCGATTTCCGCTTGGAAAACCGTGGCGTGCTGACCGAGACTTAAGATTACCTTTTCTCAGGCTTATCTCCATAGATGCCAGCTCCTACACCCTTGTTGGTCTTGGAGCCATCTAATCAGATATGATCGGCTTTGATTGAGGGCCTACCTTCCAGTCCTCTCTATCTGGTATGACAATACGAAAGTGTCTATTGAAGATGAAACGAGGGTTGTCCTGTCTGAGGGCATCTCAAACAATGAGCTGACCTCTTGGTCCTCCTCTATTTCCCATCTTGAGTCCTTCGGTGTTCTATAATTGGACTTTGACCTCCTTTGAGCCTATAGAGTACCGCCTTTACTTGCCCCTGTATGTAGATGTGGAGTGGCGGCAGGTTTAGCAGCACTTCCAGGGCTGCGGTTGGAGTTGTTCTCATAGCTCCCGTGATGCATACGCATGCTAGCCTTTGCACACTTTGAAGTTGTCTGATTGCTATGGTCTGTGAGACTCTTGCCCCCCAGGCAACTGAACCATAGGTTATCATGGGTCTTATTACCATTTTATACAACCACATGTTCATCTTTGGGTTAAGTCCCCAGCTTTTTCCACAAAGTCTGCGACATCTCCCGAGGGCAATTTTTGCCTTCTGAACAAGTTTGTTGAGGTGTGGTCCCCAGTTCATCTTTTGGTCAAAAATGACTCCTAGATACTTAACCTCTTTTGAGAAGGGGATTTACCCATTGAGCTTTGGACATCTGAGTGCCCTTAGTGCTCTTTTCTTTGTGAAGGGAACAATAACGGTCTTTTGTGGATTAACCGACAGACCTTCCTCCCTGCACCATTCGTCTACGATGTTCAGTGCGTTTTGCGTCCTTCTGAAACAAAGTCTAAGTGCTTACCTCTAACTACGATGGTTATGTCGTCTGCGTAGCCGAGGCAGTGAAACCTCTCTTTGGCCATTTTTGCCAGAAGGTCGTCGACTAGGATCGCCCAGTATAATGGTGATAGCACACCTCCTTGTGGGCAGCCCCTCCCCACTCAGCTTCTATGGTGTCCTCGCCCAAGGTGGATCTAATGACCCTGTTTCTTAGGCTGGCCTCCATCCAGTAGCATATGGTTTGTGGGATGTTCCTTCGTGTAAGAGCCTTTATTAACGATCCTGTTGGAACGTTGTTGAACGCTCCTCTATGTCTAGAAATGTGCCAAGCGCTATCTCTTTGTCATCGATTGACTTTGTCAGAGTCTGCTCAGATCGTCCAGAGCGGAGTCCGCAGACTTTCCTGATTGATAGGCATACTGGCGGTCACTTAAAGGGTATAGTGATAGTATGTTATCCCTTATGTATCTATCCACAATTTTTTCCAATGTTTTGAGCAGGAACGAGGATAGACTTATAGGTCTATATGACTTAGGCGTTTGGTCTGAAATTCTGCCTATCTTTGGCAGGTAGACTACTGTAGCCTTTTGCCATATTTTTGGTATGTAGCCCCAGGCAATGCATGCTCTGAAAATTTTGCAGAGATGCGGCAGTAATATGGCCATGCCTTTTGGAGCAGTACCGGGTAGATTTCATCCGGGCCTGGCGACTTGTATGGGTGGAACTCGCCTATGGCCCATTTGATTTTTTCATATGTTACCATTTTTCTTTGCCTTATCCCAGTCTACCTTTAGGGGTCTTCTGGGATTGCGGGCTTGTTTTCTTGGCCGAGGTTGATCAATTATGGTTGATCCTGGAAAGTGGGTGTTAATCAATAGCCCTAGGGTTTCCTTGTTAGTGCTCGTGAAGGCCCCGTCCGTTCTTTTTAGGGGGCCGGGAGCACTCGCAGTACCTTCTCTTGCGAGGACTCTGTGGATCCTGGCGCATTCCGGGGTTTCTGTGATTTGTTCACAGAATTGTTCCCAGGAAATTCTTTTCGCCTTGCGGATCTCTTTGTTGTACTGCGTAAGTTTCGTTTTGTACGATACCCAGTCTTGGTTGAGTTTGGCCTTGTTAAATAGCCTTTTCACCTCGGATCTAAGACCCTCTAGGTGACTATTCCACCAGACTGTTTTATTTCTTTGTTGTCTTGTTTGTTCTGGGCAGTTTTCTTTATAGGCCGTTTTTATTGCCTCATTTAGTTGGTCTACTGACAGATCAAGACCCTTCGTTGTGAAGATTGTTGCCGTGCCCCCCTTGAGTGACTCCTCTAGTGCTCTTTCATAGCCTTGCCAGAGTGTCCTCCTTGGGTTACGGAATTTCTTGACGGCTAGTCTAGAAATTGTTATATCAAATGTGATGTGGCGATGATCTGAACACGATGGTTCGTCAGAGACATGCCAGTTTGTGATGGCATCACTGACATCATGGCTACAAAAAGTAAGGTCAAGGACCTCACGCCTGGTTGATGTCACAAAAGTGGGTTCTATGCCTATGTTAGCTATGTCTAACCCTTCACTTATAATAAATTCATGCAAGGACTCACCTCTACTGTTTGTATTGGTGCTTCCCCAGATTGTGTTGTGGGCGTTGACGTCCCCTCCAACTATTACTTGTTGTCTTCTTCCTCTGCAGTGGCCTATGACGTCCTCCATTAGGGATGGTGGACAGGTCCTTTCTTCTCCGGGGAAATAGACGCAGCAGATTACCCAGGTCTTAGTCCCTTCCTCTGCTGTTGTTGCGGTTGCCTGTACTGTAACAAAGTCTCTAGAGCAGAGCTCCGGGATTAGTGTACAGCTGATGTTATTACTATTATAAAGAATACAAGCTCTTGGGTTGTTATCATGATATAGTAACTTACCTCCGGATGGATTCAGTCCTCTGATGGCTCCGTTGTTTAGCCATGGTTCCTGTATAAGGGCGATATCCAGGCCTTCTTCTTGGAACCTTCTACACAGCACGGCTGAGGCAGCCTTGGCATGGTGAAGGTTCACTTGGATCACCTTTATGGTATCCATTGTAACTAAGAGGGGCTGGGGGATCGACTCCTCAACAGGGCCTCCTCCTCCTCCGTAGCGGTGTCCATTTGCTGATAGACTGTATGTCTTTTCAGCGGACTGGTGCCACTTTCAGCAGAAGGCCCGTCAGTATCGACCTCCCGTTCCCTCTCCTCCGGTGCTATGGGCCCGGCCTTCGATGTACTGGCCTCGGGTTCCTCAGCGGTCCTTTGTGTGAGCCCGGCCTTTGATGTGCTGGCCTCGGGGTCTTCAGCATTTTGTTGGACTTTTTTGTCCTGCTTTTTCCGGAACTTGAGCTTTCCGAATCCGAAGCATGGGCTCATGTTCAGTTTATCCAGACCTTCGAGGGACTGTTTGTCCATGGAGAAGGTCCAGAGTTGGCCTTTGTCCTTTGGGACTGCTCCCCAGGACTTCCACAGGTTTGTGTTTAGGCCTTTATTGCCTACCGATATCCTTCTTAGGATTCTTTCAGCTGGCAATCTTTCCCCCCGTTCATCCGGGATAAAAACGGTGCAGGTGACTGGCTTTGGCAAGTCCTTGTCTGTCAGTGCCTTTAACACTGCTCCCTCCCAGGGCTTGAGTGTTGGCACCGTCTTTGTTAGCCATTCTGCGCTGCTTTTGTCAGCGCAGGTGACTTCGAGGTATCCCGGCCTGTGGTTGCATTTTTCAAAGCTTACAACCTGGCCATCTGGGATGTTGTCGTAAGCGTTCAGAATTGAAGCTTGGACTTCCTCCATCCTTTCGGTCGTCAGCTGGTCTTCTGGGTAGCCTTCGCTAACGATAGCAACTTTCTCGCTGCTTGCTTTCAGCCTTGTACGACATGCTAGTCGTAGTGGCCGGTTTTGTTGGCTTGTCTCCTCTCGGCTTTTTGAATTGCCTTTTATGGGGAGTACTGCCCTCGGATCTCATCCTTTTTTGGGTTTGGCTGGCTGCTGTGGCCTGTTCAGTGGCCTTCGAGTCCTTTGCCTTACCCTTGCGTTTTGCGTGTGCGATGAAGTTTTCCTTGATCACGGCACGTTTAGCCTCAGCGCGGCTTTTGCCTGTTTGGATCAAGGCTCGTACACGAGCTCTAGAACTGCCTGACAGATTGGCCTTAATGACCTGTTCGTCTGTCAGGTTGTCAATCTCCTCTATGGAGTTTGCCTTGTAGCTGGTCGTGGCTAACTTTTCGCCTGTGACCTTGCCTGGTTGGTTCTTTGGTTGCTTGCTACCCATATAGTTCCCACGAGTAGCTAGGGAAGTATTCGGTCCATCCAGCCAGAGCCCCGCATGGCTGGATAAGGCATGCGATACAGGGGGGTGCTGCCTGGTGCCCCCGGGGGAACGTTCGCGATCACATATGTCCTTGTGACCATTCAGCCTTCGGCACGTTGCCTTCCACCTTGGCTTAGGATTGTGTTTAAATGTATGTGTGTGTGTGAGCGTGATGGTGTGTGTATTGTGTACCTGTGTGCTCCCTCCTCTTTTTCCGGGCTTGGGACCGGTCACTTGGTCGGCGCGAAAGGCACTCCGCGACAATTGTGCTTAGCCGAGGAGCACCGCAATGCCGTCCAACTGAGCAGAGTTAAGCAAAAAAGTAATTTCTGCCATTAAAAAATTTCGATAATAACAATATTTTTTTGGTACAAGTAAGTATTAGCTCAGGAAAATTACGTTTACATTACGACAAAATTCATAAAGTTTTGAAATTTGATGGATATGTTGGGAATAGCATAAATATTACTAAACCGAAAAGTTCCCACCCCTAAATAGTGTGCTTCATCCCCCAGGACGTCCTTTCGACCCTCATTTTGAGTTTGTATGGATTATCTCGGCAACGGTGCATTTTTTAACAAAAATACTTATATACAAAAACATTCCTTATAAAATTTTCTATCAAAGAGGTATTTACACTTTTTTTCCTAAAATTAATAATAACGTGAGAAATATGGCGCAACATACGGGTTGGTTTCGACTAGCACGATCTTACACTACGATCTGCTTTAAACTTTAATGTTTTACGCTGAAAAATCGAAGTAGGCACTAAACTTCATTTACAATTTTAATAAACATACCCCTTTCACCCCCTCGCCCCTATAAAAAGAGTTGTACTTGTTTCCACATCACCCCAGAGGTAAAGTACCTGGCGCGTTTTTTTTTTTAAAGTGGTATCTCCTGTAGGCCTAATCCACTGATTATTAAATATTAATTATTATGAATCTTCGTCGTCTTCTACAGATTCAACATTCAAACATGATTGTCCATGGCAATGATAACACATTGTAGAGCAACGCAAGCCTGCTCTTCTGCACTACATCTTCTTTCGCATCCTAATTTACATGAGCATAAAATGAGCATTATCAACAGATTCTTTGATAGTCATTGTTGGGGTTAATATACCGCCGACTTTTTTTCACCCCCAATCGGTAGCTTTGAGCGTTATATTTTTCCATGTTTGAATTTGGTGGAAAACCCAATAGGAGTGTTGTCGAGCCGCAGCAGAAGTTGGTGGTAGTTTTGACAACATTACAGTATTGTTCGCTTTACCAACAAGTTGATTAAAATACGTAAATCTATATTCATCCAGACTTTTTTCTGCCTTGGGACAGTTGTATAAAGCTAAAATAAATTGCTCTCCCACGTTTGCAATTTCTTCATGAGTAGCCTTCACAATATATTGTTAATCGTTTCTTTTATTGAATACATTGATTGCATTAACATTTCCTTTGGAAAAAAATGCTGAGGTTGTGTCACAACCGCTGATGGCGTGCACAAATAATATGGCGCCTTTGCAATTTTTTAAGAAAGTTACAGATTGTTAATCCTGGGAACTGTAAATCCTTTTGCAGGAAATACCCCGTTTTTCCTTCAAGAATTTAATGTCTTTGTCAGAGGGAGAAAGTGCAATGAGAAGAACTAGCAAGTCAATATCTTGTCCTACGACAACAGATGTGTCACAATTAATAGATTTTTTTATAACAGTTTGTACTATTGATAAATCGGCGTCATCCGCAGCAACCAACGCATCTATGCCTTCATTTCTAAACTTTTTTACTAGTTCTGAAATTAAACGTTCTTTGTTAAGCAAATTACTTAGGAACTTTTGCTGAGTTTTAAAAACTACAGTATTTTCATCAAATATAATTTGAGGACAGCTTCTTTGAAGCAGCCGCCTTTGTCGTTCTAGGCTCTTCGAGCTGTTTGCATTTTCCATATAACTATCAAACACGACTGTTACTTTATTCCCGTAATGTTTTTTAGGTAACTAACATAAGCGTTGTAAACATTATTAAATGTCCATTTTTTTGATCATATTACGCGGCGAAGCAAATATCCTCTGTCAATCACATACCTATTGTGGAATGATGTGCTGCATAATAACAGTTTGGTAAATAGACAGCGAATTTTATTTTACTTCCATGGATTATAATATATATAACTGGTGTAGTTGCAGATGAGTATGCTTGCGTTGTTCTACAATATGTTATCACTGCCATGGGTAATCATGTTTAAATGTTGAATCTGTGGAAGACGACAAAGATTCATAATAATTAATATTTAATAATCAGTGGATTCGGCCTACAGGGGACGGCACTTAAAAAAAAAAGATGCGCCAAGTGCTTTACCTCTGGAGTGGTATGGAAACAAGTACATTTCTTTCTATAGGGGTGAGGGGGTGGAAGAAGTATGTTTATTAAAATTGTAATTGGAGTTTAGTGCCTACTTTTATTTTTTAGCGTAAAACATTTAATTTTAAAGCAGATCGTACTGTAAGATCGTGCTAGTCGAAACCAACTTATGTTTGCGCCATATTTCTTACGTTAATATCAATTTCAGGAAAAAAAGTGTAAACATTTTTTTGATGATGAATTTTATAAGGAACAATTTTGTATATAGGTTTTTGTTAAAAAATGCACCGTTGCCGAGATAATCTAGAAAAACTCAAAATGAGGGTCGAAAGGACGTCCTGGGCGATGAAGCACACTATTTAGGGGTGGGAACTTTTTGGTTTAGTAATCCTTATGCTGTCCCCAACATACCCACCAATTTTCAAAACTTTATGAATTTTGTCGTATATATCGCAATTTGAAACGTAATTTTCCTGAGCTACATACCAACTCCGATTTATCTAAAACTTGATTTAAAATGTTCTATTCATTGAATGAAACAAACTAATACGCATGTGCCTCGAGGCAATGGGGGATAACGTGGTGGCACGTATATTTTATTTAATTGTTTTTTTACCTGGCAGGACGCTTAACATTTTTCGATTTCTATGCTACTATGTGTATGTATAGCTCATCGTTTAAATATTTTTATTATCGATTTAAATAATAATATTATTAATTTTTAAAGATAGTTTCTTGTTCAGAAATATCTTAAAAAAAAATTATATTTTTAACATCAATTTTTTTTATAGTTTATTTAGCGTTAAACTTTTAAAATATTTCTCTTATTAAGCTATCTTTCCTTTTATTTACTACTTTAAAATATAATCAAATTAAATTTTAAACATTAATTCAACTGAAAAAAAAAACCTTAAAATTTTTTTTTAATGTTAAAAATATGAGTAAAATTTTCTCAAGATAATTCTGTAACTGTCTTGAAAAACTATTATTTAAATCAATAATAAAAATATTTAAACAATGAGCTATAGAGCTATACACATAGTAGCATAGAAGATCGAGAAATGTTAAGCGTCCTGCCAGGTATGTAACACCCATATAGACGAGGCACTTATTTTTTTAAAATAAAATATAATTTAAATATTGTTTTAGTTAAAGTTTCAAGTGGACCGGAATGGGTACAGTTATTGGACCAAAAAATTAAATAAAATATCTGTGCCACACCGTTATCCCCCATTACCTCGAGGCACATGTGTATTAATTTGTTTCATTCAATAAATAAAACATTTGGAATCAATTTTTAGATGAATCGGAGTTGGTTTACTTACTTATATCAAAAAAATATTGTTATTAGCAAAATTTTTAATGGCCAAAAACACTTTTTTGTTTATATCTCCTTTATAACTTATTTTATAAAAATGTCTTTATAATATTTTTAATAGGGCTTATTTTTATTTTATACATATTTTCGTATTTCTTTTAGTTTTTAAGATATTTGCGTTTTTATTTTATTTTTAAATCGTTAATATCTTAAAAACTAATGGGGCTACAGAAAATTTTATATTAAAAAATGACGTAGTTTTATTAGACCCTTTATTTTGATTATTTAACTTTTTTTCCTAAAACCAATAGTTTTTGAGTTATATTGAAAAAAAAAAAACGATTTTTTACGATTTAAAAAAAACAAAAAAAGTGCAATTTGAACCCGCTGAGCTGAGACAGCAGTGCGGCTTTGAATTGGCTATCGTTCAAAGTAATATAAAAACATGTTTCATGCGTATTTATTATTGGCTAGCTTTTTTGCGCTGGCTTCCCGGACTATAATTTTAACACTGTTCTATCTACAATCGGAACATGTATAATAAGGCCTAAATGATGTAAGAGTAAAAGAGATAGATGAAAAAGTGGATATGAAATATTGGATATCACGTGTTATAAAAAAACGTCATTAATAGCCATAGTCAATAAGAGTGACGTCAAAAATAATCACTGAATTTCTCCCAAGTCTTATATTTATATGGGAATGTATGTAGCTATAGTATCCAGAAAAATTTATAACACTTTATCGAAAATATTTTACTTACGACACTGACGATACCTCGTAAGTACTTAGGCTTAGGCGCATACAAGTATTCGTCATAAGGATAAAAAGATTGGTATACAAAACCAAAACAAAACCTAAGTGTCCTGTTTTAAAATATTTAAAGATAGATAAAACACAGCAAATAAAATTAATAAAGAAAGTACCTACATAACAGCAGACAAGAAAAAGTGAGATAAAAAATAGTTAAGTTCTTCATAAGTACTTTTTTATTATATAGAAGTAGTAATTATATTATTTTTAAAGGATGATATAACATACTAAAAAATAATTATATTTTACCTAAGTAAATTTTGCTTTATTTTAACTTCGTTTACAATTGCAATTTTTGAATGCCAGACTGCTTTGATGTGACGCTTTTGCAAGGGATAAACGAGTTTTATTTTACCACATAGCATACCATTGTGAGATTACCGAGAGTTTTACCTCAAAATATTTTATATTAAATTACATCTTTACCAATAAAAATAAATTTAACAAATATTAACAAGCCTGTTTCTCAAACTAGCTTGTAAGTTTTACTTGTCTCTACGGCTTAAGCAGTAATCTTAAATGGGATTCAAAGACTGTCGCCATAAGCGCCTTGGCTAAAATTTATTATTGATAATTCGTGGTACAAACAACACCGTTCATAGGAAAAATCAGATTGCTTGGCACTGACACCAACATATCTGACATAATTAGATCACATTTATTATTTCAGTAAGCCAACTTGCATTTTACTAATGCGTACTTAGCTAATTGAAATTAGGATGAATAAAAAAGGGGCAATTAGCTAACAATTTAAAAACAATATTTATTATTTTTATAAAAGTAATTAACTTAAGAATTAATAACTTCATTATAATAATATTAATATACTGTGCGAACGTAAAGGTTGGAAAAACGCTCGGACACGTCGATTTTTGTTTTTAGCTGTCGGTTTTTTTAATATAAATTTATGTATACAGGGTGGCCCAAAAATAAGTTACGGTCATTAACTTAATTTTTTTAAATGTAAACACCTATTTTTTATTTTAGATTTAGGTTCTACATCAAATTCTAAGTACATTTCATGTATCATGCCCTATACCTAAACTCGACCGTTGACGATTGAACACAATAAAAGGCTATTTTTGGAAGATTTATTTTATATCAAGCAAACCTATCAGTTATTGTTTGCTTATTTACATTTTTGGTTAGTGTTTTTGATTGTTATCTTGTCACAATTTGTTTACGTCAAATAATTTTGTGTGAATTTAGTGTGATTTAGATGCCTAAGCAAAGTTTTACTTGTGTTAAGTTTATCAAAAGATAAATTTAAAATTTCAAAAAATGGTACGTCTTAGTGAGCGAGAGCGAATAGAAATTTTGATGATGATTGGTTATGGAAACAGGATGCGCACTCAGATGGAAGTCTGTGAAATTTATAATGCCAAGTATCCTGATAGGCCACGTTTATCTCAAAGTACTGTCAGTAAAATAGAAAAGAAATATCGGGATTTGGGTCATGTCAGGGATAATTATACGAAAGGTCAGTCAAGTATATTAGAAGAGAAGCAGCTAAATGTTTTGCTGGCAGTTGAAGAAGATTGCCATAAAGCGACTCGCAATATTGCGTTAGAAAATCAGATGTCCCAGACATCCGTCGTTAAGTATTTAGGTATAAATAAATGGCACCCTTACAAAGTCCAATTGGTTCATGAACTAAATGAAGATGACCCAGATAGGCTTTTAGAATTTTGTGAGAGACTTATGGACTTGTGCCATGATAATCCACAGTTTTCAAAAAAAATTGTAAATTTCTGATGAGGCAACGTTTTGTCTTCATGGTAGTGTAAACCGGCAAAACTGCCGATATTGGGCTACTGAAAATCCGCACTGGATGATGGAGTGCCACAGCCAAGTCCCTCAAAAAGTAAATGTTTGGGCTGGGGTGATTGAAAACAGGGTTATAGGGCCCTTTTTCTTTGAAGGAAACTTGAATGGTGAGAGATATTTAGAGTTTTTAGAAAATGATTTGGTTCCACGCCTTGCCACTTTATACCCCGATCCAGAAGACCCGGATATACCAGATAATTCCTTATGGTATCAGCAAGATGGAGCTCCAGCCCATTACACTCGTCCCGTGCGCCAGTACCTGGATACCGTTTTCCCTGGACGTTGGATTGGTCGGAGGGGTGCAATTGAATGGCCGGCCAGATCGCCGGATTTGACCCCTTTAGATTTTTTTTTGTGGGGGTATCTTAAGTCCAAAGTTTATGTTAATCGGCCAAACAACATCGAAGAATTAAAAATTAGAATAACGGACGAAATAAGATTGACAGAACCTTCTGTTATCGATAACGTTTTACAAGAATTTCAGCATCGACTGGGATATTGCCAAGAGGTTCGTGGCGGCCATTTTCAACACTTAATAAATTAATTAAAATATTTTTATGTACTCTTGTTTCATGGAAATAAATCTTCCAAAAATAGTCTTTTATTGTGTTCAATTGTCAATGGTCGAGTTTAGGTATAGGACATGATACATGAAATGTACTTAGAATTTGATGTAGAACCTAAATCTAAAATAAAATATAGGTGTTTACATTTAAAAAAATTAAGTTAATGACCGTAACTTATTTTTGGGCCACCCCGTATACATAAATTTATATTAAAAAAACCGACAGCTAAAAACAAAAATCGACGTGTCCGAGCGTTTTTCAGTTAAACGTACCCTTGAATTTTAAATGAATTTATTCCAACCTTTACGTTCGCACTGTATAATATTATATTATTAATATACAGGGCGATTCATAAAGAAATATCAATGATTCAGGTACGTAGTCAGGGTCAAAAAATAAACATAAAAGTCTATACAAACATGGGTTCGCAAGGCCTTCGTTTCCGAAATACAGGGTGTTAGTGTTTTTATTTAATTTTTCTATTTTTTAAATAAAATCTATAATAATGGTAATATTGCAGTAAAAATTGGTTTCCGGGGTTTTTTTGGAATGACGGATTCGAATCTAATCTTAGTACGGTTCTTACTAGTAGGGGGAGCCACCTGCACGTCTTTTTACTATTTTGAACAATCACAACTTTTTGGTACGGCCCTGTATTACATTTTTAAGTAAATTAAATAATTGTTCTGTCATTTTTACGTCAAAAAGGTATACCCGTTAAAAGTTGATATGAGCAACCGTTTTCGAGATATTTAGATTTAAAAAAATTACGACGAATCTGATTGTATTATAGCAAAATTTAAAAAAATAAAACAAAATGTATAATTAAACAATATGTAATTTAATTTTCAATAAAATTATTTTTTTAAATTATGTTCAGCAAAAGATAAGCTTGGTTTTATAATTTTATTTAAAAAATAAAAAAATAAAATAAAAACTTTAACACCCTGTATTTTGGAAACGAAGGCCTTGCGGTTATTATGTTTATTTTTGAAACCCCAACTACGTTCCTGAAGTATTGAAATTTCCACATGAATCACCCTGTATAATGTGTAATTCAAAGGTAAGAGTAAATAGGATTAAATACCCGATCTAGAATGAACCCGAAGTTTCCAATCAGATTTTGGCCATACAGTTTAAAATGTGCCTTAACCTATCGGCATAATCATTTTTTTTTCTTTTTCAATGCATACAAGTAGCGACAGATTTTAAAAACAATCTATATAAAATAACAGTTTTTGTTTAAATAAATTGGGTAAAAAGGTAAAATATGATATGGTTCATATTTGTCGACATTTATTATTTTAGATATTGTTGTTTCATAATTTTAAATGGCAAATTTCTCGATTTCAAGAAATTTTTGTTTAAAAATTTTAGTACTTTTTCCTTAAAATGTTCTTATACTTGTCACTCTTCTTAAGTAAAAATAACTCTACTTAAATTATCTTTTTTACCACATTTCGTAATAAAACATATTTCTTTGAAACACAGCTTACATGTATACGTATGATCAAAGCAGAAATAAGTGGAAATATATTTTTCTTGAAATATTGCAACTAACCAGAACCTAGAACTAATTCTAATTTTTAATGTAATAAAAAGCAGACTTACATATGTCTACTAAAATAAGAGGTATGATAGTGTCGCTTCGCTTCTGCCGGTCTATAGGAAGTTATGTCGGTAATGCGTAAGGAAGTTTAAAGGTGTATGGAAGCCCATTGCTATGGCCCATTCGATTAAAAAATGTCCAGCCCAGTATGAAAATAACTGTCAGAGTTGGCCCCGCCGATTTTGCGCAATAACGAAATTCCACGAAATAATTTAATGTGTTGCCTACTACACACTGATAAATCAGTGGGTAGTTAGGCAACACATTATACTTTTATGAGAGCCATATTAGTTTCGATTTTTTTTCTTTGTGTGATTATATTTTGTGGTTGCAGAAGTTTTTTGAATTGATAAAAACCTTATTTTAGTGATTGGTGTTTATTAAATTGTGACTATAATTTTGTGTTTATTGTTTGTTACTTATAATATCGTAACAAAATGACTAGATGTTGTATGGTTTTGTCTTGCAAATCTAAGGGTAACATACCCGACATTTTTTACTTTAGGTAAGTATTTCTTACATTTAAATTAGGTGCTTCTTATGAGACGTAACGTTAGGTAACCGAATAAATAATAATAGATCAATTATGAATAATAGAAAATGAAAATTTCATAGGAAATAGCAGTGAGAAAAGTGAGGCAATCTTAACTATCTTTTAGATGATTTCCACAATGTTTGTGTGTTTCTGTGGATTATTAAAAAGAAATAAGGTTTACATTTGGGTACTTTTATTTCATTTAATAATTTAGTACATTCTCTTAAAGATCAAAATTATTAATTACTGGGCAGACCAGGCAAATTTTAATATATACATCTCCCTCTAATTGAATGAAAGAAAGTACAATTTTATGTTAAAGTTCATTTTTGCTTCTTCTGTATTTGTTTAAAAAGAAATTAGATTTTTAGATTCTTAAATTTACATTATCAACTTTTTAAGCTCGACATACTGTAGACACATAATATTTAACAGATTAACGGTTACTGTTACAATGAATACCTAGGTACCAAAGGTTACTAAAGATTTTTAACCACTGTTATTCTGTATCTTAAATGTTTGTTATTATTGAAAAGTATATGCCTAAAAAGCAGTTATAAAAATTTTCACTTTTTAATGTACAACCACAATCTTAGGATTAGATTAAACTCATTTACACTATCTTCCCTTCTTTTATCACAAAATTGGTGATAAGTACAGGGTATTTGATTATATTTACGTGGCTTCTAGAGCATTTATTTTTAAAGACAGAAAAAAATGTTTTTTATAAAAGTTGTAGGTTTTGTTTCATATTATCTTTTGATATTATCAGTAAAAAAATATCGCAATAAAAAAATGGAAAAATATAGGCAACTTTAACTTTTTTAAATGGAACACCCTGTATATTATGCATTACAATAAAAGATCTTTTTTTTTCTAATTTCAAATATATATACATTGATGATATTTGGATGAACCGTTTTTGAGATATTTAAGCCTAAAATATAAATAAATTGAAAAAAAAAATCCTATTAGTATCAAGAAAGCTATGAAAACAATAAAATTGTCTTAGTAAATTTGACCTATTAATATTGTAAAAAGTTGAAATTTATCATTTTAACTATTAAAAGTAGTTTGTAATGCTTTTTTGTCGATGTGCTATACAGAAGAACAAAAAATCTCTATTATGCGTCTTTTATGGTAACAATAATAATGTGACGACAGTGCAAACGGAATATTACTTATTATATCTTTAACAACGAGTACCATCTATAGATACTATTAAATACATAGTAACAAAGATTATTGAACAAAAAAGGTTATAAATGAAGACAAGGACTGCAGTACGACGTGAAAACGTTTTTTCAGGATAATTATTATACTTTTTCTATTCGACTTGCACTAAATACTTTTAATAATTTTAGAAAATCCTGAAATATCAATTTCGGATGCGGCATCTTAACTTAATAAAACAAATTATAAAATTTATTTAACCTTAAAATTTTACAAATTTTATTCTTATAAATTTATGTCCGTTCAGAACCTTCCTAAAAAAAAACATGCAGGACCGACCTAAGTATGCATTGGAAATAGCTAGGTTTATGGAGCAGGATCCAAAGTTTTTAAATAAAATTCTATTCACCGACAAGTCTTCCTTCACTTTAGCAGGAATGTTTAATTACAAAAATAAACATTATGGGTCCACAGAAAACCCTCACCAAATTCAGCAACATAACAATTCTATTGTTTCCATGGCTTTCTTGATACTAACATGAAACTTTTTTGTAATTTATTAATAATTTAACCTAAAATATCTCAAAAATGGTTTATCCAAATATCATCAATGTATATATTATATATTTGAAATCATAAAAAAAGATCTTTCGTTGTGGCGCATAATATACAGGGTGATTCATTTAAAAAAGTTGAAGTTGCCTATATTTTTTTATTGCTATATTTTTTTACTGATAATTTCAATATAATCAAAGACCCTGTAGAGATCGAACGCTGTTAGAACAACACCGATACGTCACGGTTTTATGAGTTTGCCATATGAGACCGTGACGTATCGGTGTTGTTATTACAGCGTTCGATCTCTACATGAAACTAGCATGCAATGTTTGAAATTTATTTTAAAAAATTCGTGTTTTTATTTATTTACAAAGATTTTTGGTAAAAATACAAAACTCCCAAAAATATCGACCATTTAAATAGAAGGCTGTAAAGTGGCGCCATCTATTTTTTCCATATTATATCAGATGATATAAAATCCCATATTACACAATAATTTTAAATATTCTATAGTAGTATCGTTTAATAACCAACAATTTTGTGCAAAAAATAAAAAAAAAAACAGTGAATGCTTGAATTTGACATTTGATGATGTCAACTTTATAGATAGTAACAAAGAATTATGGAATTCCGGCTTTGACTTACTATTCATTGCGCAAACTCCGCGGGGCCAATCCACCTATTCCCGCTGCCCTGCACGCCTGGACAATTTTGTTCTACAGTATTGGGCTGCCATACACCTTTAAACTTCCTTGGTAATGCGTTTTTGTAAGATTTTTTTTATCAGAAAACAGTTGTACAGACTGAAAAAGTTTGTTGTTAGCTTTTAATGTAAATCTTTATTTCGGTGTATTGCTTGTTATTCTAAGCTTTTTGTTAAATTAATTAAGCAGTATTTCTTCAAATTTCAAAAATACGCATACAAAATGAAATAACTTATGCAATTTGGACAACCCGTGGAAATGGGTTATTTTAGGTTTATAAATAATTAGTAAGTTATTATATACATTTGAAATATTTATGGTTTAAATGAATTCTCTTTTGTTAGACAGACAGTACAGTTAATAATAAATCAAATAATAATAATTTGACAATAAATTATTTTTAAATTATTTTTAACATAGTTGTCATAAAAATATATTAAATTGCATTTGTGTACAACCGGATTTTTTTTAAACTGTAAAATAGTTGTGTTGATATATGTAAAAAATATTATTTGAAACATATTATTAGGAAGGCCAAAACCGTGTACCAGTTCCCTTATCACCCAATTTAAAACTACAAATTTTAGTTCATTATATCACATTCCTCCATTTATTATTTATCTTTATGACAGCACACCGAGGCTTGTGTGGAACCTGTGTACTAGACACCGTGGGTGACGGGTTCTAAATGTTTAATCCATTTTGGCGTATAACGGAAATAAAAAAGGATTATACAGGATGTCCCAAAACTAATAGGACACATAGCAACAGCAGATTCTTTGGGTCGAAATAATGCAATTTACGCAAGCTTGCCTTTTCCAAAGACAATTGTAGTTATCATAACTACAATTGTCTTTGCCTTTTCCCAAAGTTAGTGGTAACTAAGATACAGGGTGTCGAATTTTTTATTTTGTTTTCGTTTTTTTTTAATAATGTTTTAAGAAAATGACATAGTTGTACAAAATTGGGGATCTGGGGGTTGTTTAAGGTGAGAAATTTAAATTCGTCCAAGCTTTTGATGTTGCTACTAGAGGGCTCCAGCTATGGTCTACTCCACTTGTTTTAGATGGCATAATTTTTTGTAAGCTTAGTATATTGACCAGTTACTATACTTACTCTGCATTAAAAATGCATAATATATTTAAGTTTCTAGGAACAACTGTTTTCGAGATAAACGCACTTTAAAGGACCCCGTAATTTTCTTATGGAAAATGGGTTTCAGCCATTTGTCTTTAAACTTTGCATAGTGATAGTTCTTAACACACGATTAAAAGTCTCTACAGGCACAAAGCCACTCCTCCAATCCTTCCAAAATCAGCTTCAAAGGTCACTGTGGATTTGGGGACCTTTGAGGGCAATTTTGGAAGGGATTAGAGGGGTTTTTGGGTTTGTGCCCGCGAAGACTTTTGATAAGCGTGTTGAAAACTACTACTTTGCAAAACAGTTGCTCCTAGATACTTAAATGAAGTTTACATTTTTGATGCAAGGAAAATTATAGTAACTTATTTTTTAAAAATCAGGTCAATATACCACGATTAAAAAAAGTTATGCCATTTAAAATAAGTGGGGTAGGCCGTAGCTGGCGCCCTCCACTAGTAAAATTAAAAGCATGGACGAATTTGAATTTCTCGCTTCAAAGAACCTCCAAATCTCCAATTTTGTACAGCTATGACATTTAGTTAAGAAATTATTACAAAAAAACCAAAACAAAATTAAAACTTTGACACCCTGTATCTTAGGTATTATCAACTTTGGGATAAGGCAGGTTTACGTATATTGCATTATTTTGACCTAAGGAATCTGCTATTCCTCTGTGTCCCATTTTTGGGACACCCTGTGTATAAATACAATTTATATTAGTCGGTTATTTCAAATGTATATACGTAAAATATAGAATTTTATGATTTTTTTTAGAACGTATAAAAGCTCTTTCATTTTGCAGCTTAAAAATAATCTATTATTAATTAATACATATACATATTTATTTTTAAAAAAATTGGAATTTTATTGGTGGATTTAAAAATGAGTAAGTAAATTTTATTTCATAAGAAACTGTGTTTTTTTTTTCAATAAACAGAGCAAAACAATTTTATATGGAAATTCATCGGCTTTAAAATTAAAAATATAACAAAATAAAATAAAGCACGGTTTATCCATAAAATTTTTACTTTGTTTAATATTTTTCTTTTTTAAATAGCATGTAAATGCGAAGTTCACCGAATTTGGTTAAATAACTCATTTCTGATCATATATTTAAAAAAATTCCAATAAACTAAATATATGTTATTTAAAAATAACTTGATTATTTATAAGTAAAAAAATCGGTAGCCTTAGTAAAAACTCTGATAGCAAACGTGAAATAGACTTTAAACTATCTCTATTAATAGGAATAATCATTAATTTTAACGTGCGAAATATCACTTGGCTGTTTGTAAATAAGGTCAGTGCATTAGTATGAGTTTTGACGTGGTTTAAGTTGGATATATATATACATAATATATGTCATTAGGAAAAATGCTATTTTCGACAGATCAACATTTATAAAAATATTGACATGGAAATACATAATATGTATTTGTGTTTTATATCTTAAAGTTAATATAACATAATATAACATGACAAATTCATGACTATCGTCGAGGAAACAGAGTAATGCACGAGGGATTTTTTTGTGTGATGGATTTAAATGCGTTTCTTGCATTCAATTTGTATGAACGTCTACAAACTTTGTGAACAAATTTAATTAATGGGAAAGGAAAATATACATTTTTGAATTCGAAAAATGCATTTTCGGAATGCATTTTAAAATTTGCAATTATAAAAAAATATTACTAGGTAAATAATGATGGAAATGAGCCCAATTTTGTAACTCGGGGTGTTTTCGAGGTCGCTTAACACAAATATGACAATGACAAGGGCCTGCGAAGTACCCGGTGCACGCTGTTTATGGTGTAAACGTCGTTTTCTGGACTTTTACGACAGTTCGTCCTTATATCAGCCTAATTTTATTACTCGGGGGGTTTTGGTAGTTACTGAACACGAATATGACATTGACAAGGGCCTGTGGAGTACCCGATGTGCGCTAAGGATTGTGTAAACGTCGTATTCTAGTACCCGGTACCAGATCATGGTCTTCGAGGCAGCCGATGTGCGGATAGGTTGGTATCAATGTCGTCTTCTGGAATTTTGTAGTAATTTGTTAAAAATTAAAACTTATAATATTTGCTTATGGTATTTATTCATAAAATTTGTTTTTTGCGAGGTTTTTTTATAATTAGTATAAAATTACAATTTTTTGAAAGTTTAATACCTAATAAAGAAGCTTTCTTCCACTTCTTCTTCTTCTTCATCATTCTGCACTTCTTTTACAGCAATTTTTTTTTTTACTATAAAAGTCAATAATTGTTCAGTCTGTGCCACCACAATTATTGCAAGCTAAATTGTAGATTAACCCATGTTTTCTGCATCCACATAAGATTAGGCGCACCAGGTACTCCGCAATGTTATATTCGTGGCTAATATTAGAAGGAATTGTCGTAAAACTCCAGAAAACGACGTTTATACCATTCTTAGCGCGCACCAGGTACTTTGCAGGCCCTTGTCAATGTCATATTCGTGTTCAGCGACCACAAAAAACCCCCGAGTAAAGAAGTTGGGCTGATCTTAGGAGAATTTCTAATAACACTCCAGAAGACGACCTTTACATCATCCTTAGCGCGCATCAGGTACTCCGCAGGTCCTTGTTATTGTCATATTCGTGTTCAACGACCTCAAAAACCCCCGAGTTACAAAATTGGGCTGATATTAGTAGGAATTGTCGTAAAACTCCAGAAGACGACGTTTTCACCAATCTTAGCGCGCACCAGGTACTCCGTAGGTTCTTGTTAATATCATATTCGTGTTTAGCGACCTCAAAAACTTCCCTTGTAAGGCCTATTTTTGTGCCACGTTTCTTCGACTACTAAATCAATTCAATTATAGACGCACAATATTTCTGACAGGTATTATGTTTGTCTAGGAACTGTTTCTTGTATTATCTGACCAAAAATTAAGCGTGCTGCTAAAAATTAACAAAAACCTTAAATTTTAAAGTATAGGCACATACTTTAACATTTATTTTTACATTTCATCAACAAATATGCACATATAAAATAACATACAAATTTAATTCGGGGCATTAAGAATAGTTCTGGATAGTTCTGATAGGAAAAGTTAGACGTATTGCCCATATCTCTATGCTTAAGCAAAACTAAAGTATTCTTTCTCTTTTTGACTAACCCTAGCTTTAGTTTCAAGCTTAAATTTCAACAAAGTTTTAATGTGGGTAAACATCAATCACTTTGCGGTTAGCGAGCATGCTGGGAATATAAGGGTAACAAACTTCATTTTCTTTTCAAGTGTACTCTTAAAGTTAGTAGACTTCTACTTAGATGCCTCGTTTATTTTTATTGAAACCAATTTCCAAGTTGGAAAGTTTGTTTTACCGGGAAATCTTTAATTTTGGTAAGTGTCATGTCGTGTTGCTTATAAATGCATTACATGTGTTTATGCTACAGGCAATATGGGCAACCCAAAGTAATAAGCAACAGTGTATGTTGTAATTAGCTGGTAAAATAGGCAGTATGTAAAAAGATTAGTTACACATGGATGGAAAATTAATTGATTTTTGATTAATAACTTGCCATTATTAAACAAGCTCTCCAAGATTTGACTTTATACGAAAGATTTGATTTCGAAAAGCCTGCTTAAATTAGTTGACAAAATTTACAGACTTTATTTTTACTTAAGATTTAAACTTACCATCACAAATTATTGGTAAAATCACTTTGAAATAGACGTTCTTATAAATACAACACTGGAAGCCCCTAATAGTCTGTCATACTTCTCCAAGGCAGCTCAAAGAGAAAAATCTATTCTCTATAGTGGGGGAGCCCATCATCCCGCATCTGATTTTATAATAGCAAAGTTTGAAAAAAATTAAACAAAATGTATAATTAAAAGGTAGGTGTGTATTTTAATTTTTAATAAAATTATTGTTCTTAAATTAGGTTCAGCACAACATAAAAAAAAATTAAAAAATATAAAAAAATATAAATAAAAACTTTAACACCCTGTATATCGGAAACGAAGGCTTTGCGGACCCATATTTGTATAGACTTTTATGCTTATTTTTTGGACCCTAAGTACGTATCTGAAGTACTGACATTTCCTCATGAATCACCCTGTATATATATATATATATATATATATATTTTTATATATATATATTATATATATATATATATATATATATATATATATATATATATATATATATATATATATATATATATATATATATATATATATATATATATATATATATATATATATATATATATATATATATATATATATATATATATATATATATATATATATATACATACCGGGTGACAACAAATCACTACCCAGCCCTTTATTCTCTTGAATGAAAACGTATGGCTCTCAAATTTTAGGAGGGCACTTTATATCATAAGATGCCGATTTTGTATAGCATAACATGTGTCTATCACTTCCGGTTTAACCGGAAACGACATCAACTTTGATTTTTTTAATGGAACATCCTGTATATTTTTCGGAATTTGGATTCTACGGATCATTTCTGGTATAAAATCTATATTATATCCTATACCTATCTGTGCTTGTTTTTGAGGAAAGAGCTATTGAAGATGTCCAAACGACCGCACATTATGCAGTTTTATGGGAAAACAAATAAATGTTATAAAAATTCTTTATGTTTAATTTAATTCTTCCTAAAGACCCTATCTGTGGGGGTCATAATAAAACTACTTCCGGCTTAACCGGAAGTGCTGCGAAAATTGACTTTTCTAATAATGTTACTTCAAAAATTTTAATGCAACACCCTGTATATTTTTTAAAATTTGGATTCTATTGCTTATTCCTAATATAAAATCTATATTATATCATATACCTATCTTTGTTAGTTTTTGAGAAAATTGTTTGCCCCTATAACTGCATAATGTGCGGTCATTGAACATTTCAATCGCCCTTTTCACAAAAACTAACAAAGATAGATATAGGTTATAATAGAGATTTTATATTAGCAATGACTTGTATAATCAAATTTTAAATAATATCAGTGTTAATTAACTATTTTGAAGAAATTATTAGAAAAGTTAATTTTCAGGTAAAGCCGGAAGTAATTTCATTATGACCTCACAAAATAGACTCTTCGGGGAAGAAGTAAATTAAACACAATACTTTTTAAAAACATTTATTTGTTTTCCCATAAAACTGCATAATGTGCGGTAGTTTAGACATCTTTAATCGCCATTTTCTCAAAAACAAGCAGAGATAGGTATAGGATATAATATGGATTTTATTTTAGAAATGATCAGTAAAATCCAGATTCTGAAAAATATATAAGGTGTTTCATTGAAAAAATCAAAATTAATGTCGTTTCCGGTTAAACCGGAAGAGATAGACACATGTTATAATATCCAAAATCAGCATCTTATGATATAATATATCATCTCAAAATTTGAAAGCCAAATGTTTTCATTCAAGAAAAATAAGGGCTGGCTAGTATTTCGTTGTCACCGTATATATAATATATATATATATATATATATATATATATATATATATATATATATATATATATATATTATATATATATATATATATATATATATATATATATATATATATATATATATATATATATATATATATATATATATATATATATATATATATATATATATATATATATATATATATATATATATATATATATATATATATATATATATATATATATATATATATATATATATATATATATATATATATATATATACATATATATATATATATATATATATATATATATATATATATATATATTACGTACGACCACCCCACCATGCAAACGATCAAATTAACATACGTACATTATTAAATATACGAGGGACATAGATGCTATCAATATCCGATGCGCTTAGGTATGTCCGTGCAACATTTTTTTTTTACATTTTTGAAAATCTATAGACGCTCACCCCACCGAAGAAAAGGTATACATTATATAACATTTTATTCTTTTAATCAATTAAGCTTCGCAACCCAATAGGTCTCTATAACGCTCCAGTAGATCCCCATTTAGCATCGTGGGCCTCCCTACTACTATGTGATATAGCATAATTTTCCCTAGGCGCATTTCTTCCACCTTACAGGATGTTATCCGTAGCGCTGTATACTACCTAAGGATACGACCTTAAAGTCCGTATTACCTGGAGCGAAGTTGGGGGGGGGAAGAAGGGATCATTTTTCCCTTTTCCTAACAAAATAGAAGTTTATTGTTGTGACGTCCACCTGACAAGTACTTATAAAGATGCGTTTTTCCTTTAACGATATTTTGATTGACGTATGTAGGTACCAAAAGTCATCAATAAGCAAAATTGCATCTTAGAAACTATGAGGTTCGTGGAATGTTTAAAATACACTTATTTATTGTGCTTCGGCTATCATTACATACTGAGCTGCTATGGGCAAAAAAGATGTGCTTGGAATAACCAAACTTTGCACCCACTGTAAAATATTACTGACCAAATATGGGGTAGAGCTATTAATTATTATAGAAAAAAAATACTAAAGACTTGGCTGCGTTATATAATACTGCAGATTGCTTTGCAAAAAAACCTAGTTTTTATTTAAAATTTATGACATTATTTATTATATTTTACTTAAATAAATAAAATTGTTACGATTTAAATATTTGTCATCCGATCCTGGTTACTCTTGGTTGTCACGTTTATGTATATGAACAGAGGCGCAACTAGACTACCATACCGGTATATGTTTATAAACAGTGCAATTTATTTGGTTTTAAATCTGTTAATTAGTAGGCCTATAATAAACTCGTTTTTCCATCCTTAGGCGTATATTTGTTAACAAAATCTTTAGGATCTATGTTAAACTTGAAGTAGTTTTGGCTCATTTTATTTGGAGGGCTAGTCTTCGACTTGGGGAGGGGGCTAAGCCCTTTCCAGCCTCTTTAAGTGCGCCTCTGTATATGAGTGACCAAATTCTACAGAAAGATAGTTTAATTTTATGAACGTTACTTTAGACTTGACCTTACATTTTTTCATTGGCATTATATATATAGCAGTAGCCAGTTCTAGTCTGAATGTATTTTTAAAACTGTAGAACCTGTTTCTAGCAAAGTTCTTTCTCCCTTTTAAAATATCCAAACCTTTAACTTTTATGGAAATTTTCCCTCACTTAAGACACCTATGTTTTGAAATTTGTATAATAACAGGTTTTTATCAAAATAACAATTTTATTATATGATAAAATTAAGACTACTTATAATTTTAATAAATATATTTCTTTTGTTTTTACAAAATAAAGAATTAGTAAAATACTCTTACTTTAGCCATAGTTTAAAAAATATACAATATATGAGTTGCGTCAATCAAGGCAGCTCTCAAAACACACCCCTCTTATCCCTGCCTGTCCAATATATTCGTACCAGTCTATGGTGTAAAGCCGCCTGATACACAGTGCGCCAAAAATCGTTTTGCTGTAACCGTATGCTTTGGTATATCGTGTCCCTAAAAAATTGTTGAATATGTCTGGTAATAATATTTGTTCAGTGGATAATTGTGAAAGTAGCATAAAAGGTGATTTATCGTTTTTTAGATGCCCAAAGGACCATATTTATATAAATCATAAAGATTAGACTATTTTATTGGTATTTTTATTGAAAATATATTATATCAAATGTCAAGCTTGGTAAAGTGCTTTGGGATTTACTGAGTTCTACAAATTTACTAATTATATGCTATAACAATGTCAAAACCGTATTAGAGTTTGTGCTTTTTCAAAGATGAGAATTTTTTAAACCCTTTTAGGAGTCGCATTTATTCATATGCGATTCCATCTGTAGGTTTTCCCATTGAGCCTGCCATAGAAGGTAAATTTTAACATTTGTTTTATTAAAAACTTGAGTAAAATTACCTATATGTACCTTCTAATGTATAATTAGACCATCTTTAGAGTATTGTTCTCATGTCTAGGAAATGGGGTTTCCTACAACTCTTAGCAACCCTGATTTCATTTAGGGAAGGGCTATTCATCCTATTAATGTTTCCATGCTTACAGGAGAGCATTCTTCTCTCGCCCACCGGCGAGCTGTAGGGGATCTGTCGCTTTTTATGAATGTTTTTACGGCTTCTGCTTTAAGAAGTTGACCAGAATAGTTCTACCCTTGACAGCTCCCAATAGAGCGACACGTAGTGTCGTTTTTATGCATTTTTTTACAGTTTAGCTTGAGAGGCTCAGAACTTTCCACTTTGTTAGTTGCTTCATCCCTAGAATGTCCAGACTGTGGGACCTACTGCCACCAGAAGTTTTGCCTTGTTCTCCAAACCCCCAAGTATTTAGGTCTCGTGTCAATAGACTTCATCTTACCACATTTAAAACAACCTCGGTACGTTGGTATTTAGGCCTTTGCCGACTATCTCAAGATAAAAAACAGCTGCAATATTTCATTTTGCGCTCCTAATACACAAATAAAAATTGTTGTACATATCTACACATTTTGCTAGTGGCCTATTAATTATCCGTAAAAGTTTGGTCGACCTTTTTAGATATTTACAATAAAGTTCTATTTTGCTTTACATTATACAATAGATAGATAAATATTTATTTGTTCATTTGTAATGATAAAACAACCCTAGAAACATAAACCCATTTTTTTACCTGTAAACTACAAACCGGGGTAAAACATTTAACCCACGGGATTTTTGCTCTTAAAATCGTTCTGAAAGCAGTAGTCTGACTTATGAGTACTCGAATTTTTTCGTTTTGTTATGTCCAAGAGAATGGTAAAGAGCAAATTCAATGTTATCAAGATTTAGTTGGTTAAAAATTGATTTGAATATCTGTAAGTACTTAAAAACAGTCAACAGTCATTTAATAGACAAAAACCTATAACTATTTTTTTAAACAACCGATTTTCAAATTTCCAACGGGATTTCAGAGAGGACACATATGGCTTGAAGAAAAAATATATTATCGTGATGTTTTGCTAAAAAATAAATATCCATAAAATATTGGTTTCCAAGAATCAATTTTGGTTTTCCAATGGAAAATATGAAAAAAAAAGATTGATTAAACAAATATAAAAGTATTTAAAAGTACAGTTACGATTTTACTTATTATTATTTACTTATTAAAATTTACCCGGGGTAGATATCTACCCCGATTTTTAGTTCTAGGGATAATTATTAATAGGTAATAGGCACAAAAAATTTAACATTTATTTACAGTGACTTTGTTGACCATAAAAAAATATTATCAACATTATGCTTGAAAATAATAAAAAATCTACTCCCCGTTCTCCGACAATCCCGATCTGAGGAAACGCTTGAATAAATTGGTATCGTTTACACAAATATCCCCTACAACTTTTTTGTCGGTTCGCGATCGGCAAGGACGCCGCACGATGTCTTTAAAGCCAAAACATCAAAGGTTTGTATGCAAGTGACCTAACTTATATATTGTATATTTTTTAAACTATGCTTTAGCTAAGATGAACGGCAAGGCATTTACATATTGGACAAAGACAATAAATGTATTGTTTAAAATTTTAAATGAGTCTTATAAAATAAAAACACAAACTCAAAAAATAACGTAATTTTTTATAAAGTAATTTTAAATAAAATTAAATTTTGAAAAACTCTGCTCGTTGGCAAGAAAATATTTAATATATCACGTGCGTATAACGGGGAGAATGGTAGCCTAATTACAGCTGAAGTATAAATTAATGACCCTTTAAGATTCATTAGAGACCAATTTACCTTTTGGAATTAGTTTAATATCGCACCTTTATTGACGGGGATTTATTATAACAGTGACATAGTTATAAGCTACTTTACTTTGTAAAGCGGTGTGATAAGCATCTTTATAAAATCATAACGTATTACCTGTGCGTTGCACAAAGGGTTTTCGAATTATATTATGTACATAAAAAAGGCTTGACAATATCAAAGGAATTTTGTTACACTTTATTGCTAAGCACATTTAAAATGTAATTTTTAAAATCTAAAGGGATTAAAATTTAAAGTTTGAGCACAATTATGTTGTTATTTACTAAAAGAAACTTATGAAATTAAGTGATAAAATAAATAAATTTATAGGAATTATTTATATACTGGGTGACTTTTTTTAAGTATTATAGTGTATTTGTTCATATTTTAATCAAGAAAAAACCAGTCATAAAATTTTCGGTAGCTCATACGGGTTTTTATTTACACAACTAAACTTTCAATACTGCGGATAGTACCGGGTGTCCAAATAAGAAAGGACGCCGGCTTTTGTTCGAGGATTTTTGCTGTATATCTAAAAATAAAGTGGTGGAGGGTATTTAAAGATTTCCGTAAAAAACACTTTGTATCTTCAAAACGGCTAAGCCGATTTGAACAAGCTTAGGCTAGTTGACAAGAGCTTTTCTTGGGCTATAAATGTTATAATATTAAAAGTTTTGTTAGTTTCACATGTCGCCGCTAGAGGGCTTTTTTCGATATTCCGACAAAAATGGTTAATTTTCTCAAAAAAATTTAATGCATTGGTATATTTTTTTTTTCATAAAAAAGTAGCTAAATAATTCCTAAACAAGCTCGCATCTTATCTCGATATTTTATTATATTCATTTTATACGTTAATATCTCAAAAACTGTAAAAGCTAGAAGACATATTATATGACATAAATTATGTATTTTTACGAAACCTTTAATTTAGGTTATAATATATTTTTGTCTAAATGCAACCTTTCAAGTTATAATCAAAAAATCGAATTTTCAGGATTCTTTCAAGGTATACCCCTAGAATTTGCTTTTTTAGATGAAAATATTATTTAATGTAAATTAGAGGTTTTGTTAAATGTTTATAAAATGTTCAAACATGTCTAAATATTAGGTAAGGAACAAGAAATCGAGATGCGGGTCTCGCGAGCTTGTTTAGGTATAATTTAGCTACTTTTTCAGAAAAAATTATACCAATGCATTTATTTTTTTTTGAGAAAATTTACCCTTTCTGTAGAAATGTCGAAAAAAGCCCTCTAGCGGCGACATGTGAAACTAACAAAACTTTCAACTAGCCCAAGTTTGTTAAAATCGGCTCATCCGTTTCGAAGATATATTGTGTGTTTTACGGAAACCTTTGAATACCCCCCACCACTTTATTTTTAGAGATATAGCAAAAATTGTCAAACAAAAAAGGTTTAGATTATCTTCGACTTTAAAGATAAGGTATTTTTGTATTAGGTTAATATAGCAAAATTCACAGAAACATCACTTTTTTAGATTCAAGATTGCAGTTACGCCCCCTAGAGGTCATTTCAGAAACTTCAAAATAATTTCCAGTTATTTCTCTTGACCACTTTTACTAAAAATATTTTTCTTTCTTATTCGGACCGCCGGCGCCGGTACGTTGGAATTCTTTTGTCCAGGTTAAAATACATATTACTGATTTGTTCCAAATACTAAAATATATAAACACAAATCTTCTCGTATTGATAACTTATTAACAAAATAATTTAGTGCCAAAAATTGCTTTGTTTAAAAAAATGCCCATATTTAGATAATTTTTCGATGAACTTATCTTAACCTAAAAAGTATGGTTTTTGAACATTCTTAAAAAAGCCCTGCCAAAGAAAGGTTTTATGGGACCTGTAGGATTGTTTACTTAGGATATTTTATGAGTTTTTTTTTTGCAACCAAAGATTTATAACTAGTTTTTGTGAGTTTTAATATGAAGAAATACACTTTACAATGTGATATGCCGAAAACGGTTTTAAAAATGTTCATGAGATTTTGGTGACGCGCAGTAAGTACAGGCATATATAACGCTATTTTTGATATTTTTTTCTTTACTCCTTTTTGGGATGTGGGAGGGGGTAAGTTTGGATGTTTAAATGGGATGTAAAGGGAAAAATGCCAAAAAAAATATGGGGTAAAGGAAGCACCCGTATTTACATGTCAACAAAATTTCATAAAAAATATTTGAAACCGTTTTCAACATATCAGATTGTAACACTGCCCTTTTTCAGTGGGATACATATACAGGGCGGACAGGGTTTTTGATAACGAACTTTGGCGGTTAATAGAACACCTTTTTTTATCGAAAAAATTTCCTTAAAAATATGTTGGTAGACGGTTCGGTTTCGTGGTGCGGGGTGTTTTATTTTTGGTCATTTAAATGGTGTTTTCTAAATGTACTCAAAACTATACATTTATACAAAATTTACATACTTAGTAAAGTTTAGTAGTTTTAGTAGTGGCTATAAGGATCGCTTGTACCATGTTTTGTTAAAGTGGGTTTCGACCTACCAGCATAGGGGTATAGATATTTGGTTTCACCCTAACATAAAAAGAAACCCAACTCGTAATTTACTATTTGATACTTTAAAAAAGTTATTTTTACTCCGCACATGGGCGAATCTAAGCCTCGATGCAAATTAATGACTTGGGTATGGTATGGTAAAAATTTTAAAACAGAACTGTTTTTAAATTATGGATAAAATTAATTTTCTGATAAACGTAAAGAAAAGGAAAAATAATATCACCAAATATAAAGTAGAGTCAACGAAGAAAACAAAACATGTAAAAATAAGCGACTTTAACTTCAAAATTAAACCTTAATTACCTTATGATGCAAAACTTATGTGGCTTTATTTATAACAAACATCTACTCTAAAATTTAGTAATTTGGTAAAGAGGTCTAGTTTTTTTCATATTAGGAGAAACTATTTTAACTGGTAAATTATTTAAACAAAAAGTTTTCCATTTTAATCCGCTTTAGGGTATGTCAGAGAATAAAATGAACATCACTTTTTCTATTCTCTAAAGCTTTAGAAAATGACACAATGAATGTCCTGAATCTAGGGAAGAATAAAGTACTTAAATTTGTCAGGATTTAAAATAAAAGTCCAATCTTTTAGGATCACTAGAATACATCGTAATTCGTGGGTTTTACGCGGGGGACGTTTGTGTAATAAAAATGAAATTAGAAAAAGACATTCCATTACCCAAACATATAATGTCTGCAGTTTTTTGTAAATAATATACAGAGGGTTGTTTTTAAATGTTTTAAAATAAAAAATTAATTTGTCCCTTTTATAATTTTTAAATAATAAATATTGTTATGAAATAAAAAAATTAAAAATTTTTTTTAAAGTACTTTAATTTAATTTTAAATAAATAAATTATTAAATTTAAAATAAATTTGTAAAATAATTTAACATTATATTTTTAAATTTTATTTAAATATTATATTAAAAAAAAATTTTTTTAAAAATTTTTAAAAAATTTGGATTAGTATATATATATGTTATTAAAAAAAACATTTTAATGTTTAAAATTTTTTTTAAAATAGAAAATATATATATATATATATATATATATATATATATATATATATATATATATATATATATATATATATATATATTTATATATTAATATAATAATATATATATATATATATATATATATATATAAATAATATATATATATATATATATATTATTATATATATATATATATATATATATATATATATATATATATATATATATATATATATATATATTATATATATATATATATATTATTATTATATATATATATATATATATATATTATATAACTCTTTTTTAAACAGGTTTTATTTTGTAATAATAATTAAATGATTGGTTTGGTTTAAAAATCAAATGGCTGTGCCTTGTTTTAAAACATATTTTTGTGAAAAAGAATACAAAATAAGTTTTATTTTTCTATAATTTTTCCTAACATTGGACAGAATATTTTTATTGAAAAAAAAACAGTTAGGTCTTACTAAAAAAAATAAAATAATAAAAGTAGGAAATTTTAAGGATCGTGAAGTAAATCTGAAATTTTTTTAAGCTATTGTGACTTCAATATATTTATAAATTTATAAAGATTCACTAAAAATTCAGTTCATGACCTATAGTTACCAAAAAAAGGTCATAATGAAAGCAAAAAAGATCTACATCTATTACCATTATATATATTATTTCATTATTATTTTATAACCTTACTTCCAATTTTTTCCCAAAAATACTTAAAAGCATTAAAGCCCGTGTGACACAGTAACATTTTGATAACTATTCTGCGCACAGAAAGACAAGTAGACTTGAGCCTCAAAGTAACGGAAATTTCACTAAATTTTATTTGCAACATTGTCAAATTTTCCATAAAATATATTACACCCATCGCTTCCTTAAATCACATCAGCGCCTCCCAATTTTTTCTGGGCCCCTTACCGCCCCCCTCTAGGCCTCCAGCGCTTACAAGGAGGCGATATCGCCCACTTTGGGAAAGACTGCACTACTGGATTATAAGGAAATTAATTAATTATTAGGTACGTTACTTACATTACTATATATAGTTTGATATTTTCGGTAAGTTTAAACTAGGAAGGGCGTTAAAGGGGAGTGAAAACTTATTTACATTAATTAGTTATTTAGGCCATGCTTACCTTATATTTAGAAACATCGTTATATTTCTGTTATTTGCAAGGAACTTAATGCCTATCTTTGATCAACATTACCCTGCCGAATTAAATATAAATTATTTCTGTTTGCCTCTGAAATTAAATACCTTAATTATAAAATTAATATATCAGGGGCAAAAAAGATTTCTTTAATTTTAAAAATATGTTTCTGCTTAATGTGTATCTAATTCCATAACAAAGTTTTTTATCAGAATTTTTACTATCTGCGCTGGGTAAGTAGTAGGGTGGATCATAAAACGCGTTTTTTTGCAATACAATTATAATAGCGCGGAAAACTTGCGCTTAGGCGTCATTATAAAGAACAAAATATTTAAAAAAATTTTTTCAAAATTTGAAATCGCGCAAAAGGCCTAAAGTTTCAAAAAAAAAATCAAAATACTGGTAAATTTCAAAAAAATACCAAAATTCCCCCAAAAACATGTTTTTGTTCTAATAGTGAAAAAAATGTTTTTCAGAGTGTCCTTAATGCATACAAAAAATTGTTGAACTCATTTTTGTATAACTAAAACTGAAAAGGCATAAAGTGGCGGGTTGTATCCTAAAAAAAACGATATTTCATGATTTTTTACGACTTTTAAACATGTGCCAAAATCCATAAATGTTTTATTATTAATTTGTAATACTGTAAAAACCATTCAAAATAGTTTTCCCAATCCAGAAAAAATATTTTCAGACATTTTATTCCGTACTTGTATTCGCGCAAAAGGTCTAAATTATAGTATAAGTTAAGCCATACAGTCCCGTAAAAAACGCCGTTTTCCATATCTGATGAGTGTTTATTTAACCCGCTAAGGTTTTTAATAAAACTCAACAAGTGATTTACAAAAATTTTTTTTTTGTAAATCAACATTTAATCTTTGCTGAAATGACCCAGGACTCACGGCGAGGACGTGGCTGCAAGGCGAGTCCCACCTCCACCCTACCCAATCAACCAACCAGGGTGAATTTTATTTACAATATTTATAGTAACTATTAACTTTGTACAATGCATGTGTTTGTTGTGGGCAAAAGGTTATTTACATAGAAGCAAAGTGTTCAGTTGGCATCTTGGATAGTAGTGGCGGCGGTGACGACCAATCCATTAGCTCGGTATAGTCGTTTACACTAAAATTTATTGAAGGTACTTTAAAGTCTCTTACATATCCTTCAGCTGATGGCTCATTTCTGGATTTAATGATCCTCCGGTAGCCAAGTTCTCTTATTTGTGGTCTCTCATCCATTATCATGACCAATATCATATTTTCAGAGTGGCAGAAGAATGCGTTCCTTTGAATTACTGGATCAATGATTTGCTCGATGTTGTCCGGTAGATGTCTGGGTATTGTTTTAACTACCTTCAAACTATGCTTCGGTCCATCTTTCTCAGTGTAGTTTTTCTTTATATCAAATCAAACAGGTGCATAATATCCACCTGTTTGGTTTGGTTCATTTTATTTTTTATTTCAATTATTTATTTTTTTTTTCAATTATTATTATTTTTTTGTCAATCACTTGTAAAGTCTTATTCTGATCTGAATACACCATAATTTTTTAAAAATGTTCAACTAATATTGAATACCTTAAAAAAATATATTTAGTGTGACGTACTCGGCTTTGACTCCAAGCGCGCAATTAAAAATGTCGCGCGGAGGTCCATTTTACCGTTAAATAAAAAATTATAAATATTGGAGATAAAGTACCGGAAGTCGTGACTTTTTTTTGGAAATTTTCTCCTCTTCAAGAATCTCTTTTGCAATTTCTGCTATCTCTTATGGTTTTTGAGTTATCAACAAAAATCGAAATGGCTTCTTTTTTTTTTCCGTTTTTTGTTAATAAAAATTGTAATTTTTATTGGCAGAAAAAATCCCCAAAACGCCTTTTTTAGATTTGTATTCCGCGACAAATAATCCAATTTTTTTCGAAGCCTTCTAACTATTTTTCGCAGAAAATACACTTTTTGATTAGGCTAGTAATAAGAAGCCTACTTACGAATATTGAACGATAACAAAGTTATGATAGGGGGTAACACGCTGAAACGTTTCGTGGAATATACACACTGCACGCGTTAGGCCCGAACTTGGCCTGGCTCACTACTGTGCGCATAGATTAAAGATTTTTTCTTTTTTTAACCATTGCTTATCTGTATACCCTTTAAATGTATTAAAATATCTTTTTGTGCTAAAAAATGTTTGGTTTTTTATTATGCTTACAAGTATTTGGTAGAGTTTTTTGTTTATTGGCACTTAATATAAAAGCGGTTGTAAGAGTCAATATTATGCGGCTAATAAATTAAGTTTCCAAGGCTGTTTATTAACTAGCATATATCGCAAAGCTCATTTTAGTAACACGAAAACCGGATTAATTAAATTTTGAGTAGAGTTTCCCCACAGTGTAATATTAATTAAAGAACATCCGGGATATACTTTTCTAAAATTAAAAGTAAGTAGGACGGTGTATCTGTACTATGCATATCTACGCGTAGTACGAATTACAAAAGAAATTCCTTAATTATGTTATGCAAAAAGATAGTTTTAGTGTCAGTGTATAATAACGAGTTTGAATTACCTTATAACATAATATGTCAAATATAAATATCGTGATTATATTGTTTCTTACACATACAGATTTGTTCTTTGGGCATATAAAAGCGTATTTATTTTATTTGCACTTTATACACGTAAAATATAATATAAATAATTTTCATTATTTACTAGTGAATAATAATTTTATTATTAACAAGTTCTACATTTCTCTAAAATTAAATAAAAGGTCAAACACTTTCGACTTATAATACTATTTAATCTGAACTAGATAAAAAACACAGTGTATAATAAGTAGTTTGAATTACCTCATAACATATGTTAAATATAAAAAATATCGTGATTATATTGTTTTTACACATACAGATTTGTTATTTGGGCATATAAAAGCGTATTAATTTTATTTGCACTTTATATACGTAAAATATAATATAAATAATTATCATTATTCACTAGTAAATAATAATTTCATTATTAACCTGTTCCACTTTTCTCTAAAATTGAATACAAGGTCAAACACTTCCAACTTGTAATACTATTTAATCTGAACCGGATAAAAAAGCACAGCTGGCTGGCTGCCTCTGCAACTTTTAATTTAAAACGTTAAAAAATTGGTCAACTTATTTAATGATACTCCCTCATTTGTACTTATTAAAAAAATAAGAATTACACATTTTAAAGCCAAAATTATTGGATAGTCATGAATAAAGTATAGTATTCTATCGCATAAAATCACTTTTATTCACTGGAATGATTTTATCTGCTAGTCGAGGCAATGAAGCACTCAACCTCAAAATTTTTTATACTAAGATGGATCGGAATGCGGTTTTTTTGCATCCGCTACAAAAATGTACCTACTTTGTAACTTATACAAACCGCAAATTGCATTGCTGCAGCCAAAAATGCATTCAAAAAATGCTTTTTTTGAGAGGGCTTTTGTAAATAAGAGTCAGAACTGGCCCAAATTGGGTTTCCGGGAGTTTTCGAGGTCGCTGATCACAATTATGATGTTCAAATTGACCCACAGGACACTTTCCTGACAAGAATGCCAAAAGCAACCCGAAAATCATTGTGCGGGCGTTTTTTGGAGCGCTGAATGCAAATTTTACCTCCGGACACCTGGTGTACCGGAACCTCGACCTGAACGTCGTCTCCAAGGGTTTTTCTCACAAAATCGAAGACGAACCCAGAATCGTTAAGGGGTTTTTTTGTTGCGCTGAATCCGAATTTCACTTCAAAACAATTGTAGGCCCCTAATGTGTTTTTCCTACTTTAGTTTCCTTTTTGTTGGATAATTTTGAAAAATTAAAAAAATAAATAAATAAAAAAAATCGTCATTTTAAAGTTGTAAATTTTAATTTTAAAAGTTATTTATTTGTCGAAATCAAATTTAAGTTTAAAAATTATCCTTAATTCTTTCATATATCTTAAGAATTTCTTCTTAGTTACATTGCACTAGGTGTTCAGGGGGTCTTTTCCGCCGTAAAATTCGGATTCAGCGCCATATAACGATTTTCGGTTCGTCTTTTTCGATTGTGTGAGGAAAACCCTCGGAGATGAGGTCCGCGTCCAGGTTCCGGCGCACCACGGTGTTTTTCCGGGGGAGTTTCTTCCCCGTAAATTTATGGAGTTTCTATTCAAAATATTTTTGAAAGTTTTAAGTGCTTTATTGCCTCGCGTGTAGTAAGTATGGACTTTTAAAGAGCTATCATTCCAAAAAATTTTGGTTGTAATTTATTTATGGGAGTTGCTTATTAGTTTCCGTTTATTAAGAAATTTCCTAATTATGAAGAAAAGCTTCGTCATGAATATTTGTTTATATGTATAACCAGGTCAACTCACCATTAACGTAAATTTACTGTGTGGCGATTTTCCGTTAATTTTTTTTTCCAAGGCCATAATTCCCCAAATTTGGTTTCCCCTTAAAATTTTCAAGAATTTTAACCCCCCTTTTATGTCCAATTTTTTCCCAAAAAATTTTGGGTTTTAAAAAATTAAGACAGAAAAATTATATATTTTAAAAAAAATGATTTTAAAAACGACCGATTGCTAAAGTAAAAATCGGTCTAATAGTGATATTAAACTCCATTTAATTCAGAAATAAACCAGTAAACCGTCCTTTTTCGAGCAAAACTTTTCTAAAACACGAAAATGAATTTATTTCGAACATTGACATAGGCTAGGTTTAACTTAAAAAATCTAAATATTAGATGGCCTAAAAAGGTAATTAAAAAAAATGAAACCGACTTCAAAAAGTATTAACTTAAAACTATAAAATAATATTTTCTATACATAACCAACAAATACGATATCAAATGTAGATACGAAACAAATTAGGGGACCTACATTTTTTTTGTGGTTGGTGCCAGCAAAGCCATTTTTTTTATTGAAATTAAGTGTTATATTCGATAGCTATGCCGGCACCAATCTTAAAAAAAATGTATGTCTTTTATTTGTTTCCCACCTACTTTTAATATCATTTTTGTTGGTTAATTTAGGGTACATATAAAATATATTATTTCCTAATTTAGAGTTAATAGTTTTTAAAGTTGGTTTAATTTTTTTTAATTAACTTTCTATTTCATCACTTTTAGGTTTAACTAAAAACAAAAGTATTTTTGTTTTCTAATAAGTAGAAATGAAACTGTTGTAAATACTTAAAGATTTTGTTGAATTTGACCAAGGTCTTGAGATGTTTTCCCTTTGACACCACATCCGTAGCTCGTATCAATAAGCCAGGCCGCTATACGTATTAATCCATATCATAAAAATTACTGAACCGATTTTGATAAAATCTTAAGTTAAAGGAAAATGTAAGCTCATAAAAAAAGAATGGTTACAATCGGATTATTAGTTTCGGAAAAATGCGTGGACAAATATTCATACATATAAAATTTTGCTAAATTGTTTGGAACACAAAATAGTTTACATATTTAAAATTTTGCAATTTTATTAAACCAAATAGTTTATCATATGTAAATATTTTGCAATTTTAATATTACAGACATAAATAAGTTAAACCTTATTAAATCAGTTAAAAAATAAATAAGTAAATAAAAAAAAACCTTTTCTGTTAGACCACCGAGACCATCTTTAAATGCATTTTTTAAAAGCATAATAATATGGTTTGTAATAATGTAATAATATAAATAAGAGAAAAAAATACTTTTAAATAATTTTATAAGGTCCTTGATTTAATGAAAATAAACCATATCTTACTCAATTAATAAACAAATAATTTGCATTTTCGGTGTTGGGGGACCAATGTAATAAAAAATTATATCTTGAAACAAATTTGTTTTGTTAGATTTTGTAACAACATTGAAAATGCCAAATAAATTACGATATATTTAAAATATATAAATTTAAAAAGGAATAAAATAAAATTAATAAACAAAATATATAATGAAAGCAGTATAAAATTTTAAAGCTTTTTTTTTAAAATGGATATATATATATATATATATATATATATATATATATATATATATATATATATATATATATATATATATATATATATATATATATATATATATATATATATATATATATATATATATATATACCTTCTAATTTTTAAACGCAAAATAACGAAAATAAATCAAGTTTGTTTACCTGCATTTAAAACCCTGTTTATGTATCCAAAAATTAATTTATTTAAAGTATAATTTGTTGAAACACTTTACACAGGTTGTATTAAACATTTTTTACCTATTTGTTTACGAAACGTTTAATATTTTTAAAGGTACAATAAAAGGGATTTTTTTGTCACCATGTCTTAATAGCACCTTTAAATAATCCTTCAATTTTCAAACTTTGATCATATCTTGAACAGATGATTTTTAGTTTACAACTAAACTACAAAATGGTTTGGGTAAAATGTAACCTTGTATTAACCAGAAAACCCTTAACCGTTTGTTTTTGTTTTAATATTTTTTTTTTAATTTTAGGTATGTATTCGAGACGAGACTCTCGTCATGCACGCAACTACTTGAAGTTAATATGCTGTCCCGAATGAATGGGGAGAATTTCCGTGGAAATAGGCTTACACTTTATCTGTATACTACCACAGTATGTGAGTACTTATGTTTAGGCTACTTTTTCATGAAAAAAAATTATACCAATGCATTTAACTTTTTTTTAACCATTTCTGTCGGAATATCGAAAAAAAGCCCTCTAGCGGCGACATGTGAAACTAACAAAATTTCAAATAATAAAACATTTATAGCCCAAGAATAGATTTTTTAACTAGCCCAAGTTTGTTAAAATCGGCTTAGCCGTTTTGAAGATACAGAGTGTTTTTTACGGAAACCTTTGAATACCCCCCACCACTTTATTTTTAGAGATACAGCAAAAATTGTCAAACAAAAAAGGTTTAAATTATGCTCGACTTTAAAAATCAGGAATTTTTTTGTTAGGTTAATATAGCAAAATTTACAGAAACATCACTTTTTTAGATTCAAGATTGCAGTTACGCCCTCTAGCGGATATTTCAGAAACTTGAAAATAATTTCCAGCTATTTTTCTTGGCCACTTTTACAAAAAATATTTTTTTCACAACGCTGTGCGATAAACATTTTCCAAGACACAGCCGGCGTCCTTTCTTATTTGAAAACCCAGTACAATAATTACTCTCTGACATTTCTTGTCGGGGCATCCTAAATTACATGTACAATAATTACAGTTAAATTTTCGTTGTTCGAGTATAGATGTTTTGAGAAATTTAAAAAAAATTATTATAAATTAATGCAACTCCAAAAAATTTAAACGGAACAACTTTTTATAATAACCATTTTTGATATTGTTAAATATAAAGGTACTTTACTCCACTACTACTACAAAATTTACAATTAAAATTCGTATTTTTTGACTTACCTCGTATAGGATTTAAAAAAATATATATTTAATGATTGTATTTTAGTTTTTTGAGCATTTATTCATAATTTATTCATAATTTTACATATTTTATATATATTACAATTTAGTTTTAGTACTAATTCTATGGTAAAACCAAAGTCATTTTTTTTTTATATATACGGCACCTAGCTGAATTAACAGCTGTATGTGCCATGCATGCAGAACTTTTTATAAAGAATAACTTTTTTTCGTAAAATTAATAATACATAATAACTGTCAGGCAGCCAACTATGCACGATTGGAACAAATATTTTAGTAGTTTTTATTGCCATTAAATTTAGTATTTTAAAATGGCAAAACCATTTCTTTTTTTGTTTTTTTTTTGAATGCAACCCATACTCAAAATTATCTTATTGGATGTAAAAAAGGTGCCTTTTTTAACTTCGTGATAAAAAATGGGCGTTGCCATTAAAAAAATATCGATGTTATACCTTCTTTAGAAATCATCCTGTAATATATTAGTTCTATTTAAATAAGTGCGCAAAAAAAACTTTAGGGATTTAAGCGTTTTCCCCAAATTTCATTTCTTGAATTTTAATCAAATTTTTCCACTACATTACATATGCACTGTATATCAATTTTCATTACAGAACTATTGTAGCCTGAACTATAAGGAAATATACTATTTCAATTTTTTACTGAACAAAAAGTCCGTAAATAATTTTACGCTTTATTAAACCTAAAGGATGTTTATATAGTCTATTCAGTGGTATTAAAAGGTTATTAGCTTTTTTAATGGGTAGGTATCTAATTCCAAGTAGCATCTGTTTTATATGAGTGTCTTGTCTTATCTTTTAAGTGGCTCTTTCCGTGGTATACATACACATATTTAAGGAGCTTCTGGTTAAATTTTAGAAATTCTGCAAGTAAATACCAAGCCATTTTATGGAATGAGACAGATATTTGTTTTTAAGAAATACGCCATTTGTTTTTGTTTGGTTTTATAATAATTAAATGCGTTAATTGGTAACACTTTAAATATTTTAATATAATTAAAAATTTTTGGAATCTGTCGATTATTTATTAAACATAATTTCGCACATTTAGTAAATAATATGTCACTTTACAATCATATCTTTTTTATTAAATCTAAAAATACAATACAATACTTTTAACTTTTTTATATAACTTTAGTAACTACTGGATTTATTTGACTTCATTATATTTTGGTCAAATAATATTGGTTCTATCCAAATTAGTTCTCTACAATATTTTCAAATTTCTGTTTAAATAAATTTTCTCATAAATATTCTATCGGGAAAATTTAATTTGGCTTTGGACTGGATTGGATTGTCAATTATGTTTGAAATTCAAAATAAAAACTTTAACTGCATTTCATAGATAAAATTTTATTGGGTGAACATAAACTTAAGGTTTTTGGAAAACTAACATAATTGAGCAAGTTGTCATAATAACAATTATCATTACTTTTGTTTTTGTGTGACCTATGTTTGTAGCAATAGTACAAACATATTAAAAAAAATGTGTTTTTTTTTTTTAATTTCATAGTGTCTAAACTATCAACAAAATAAATTGTTTATTTTACTTATTTTCATAGTATTATGCATTAAAAATATTTTCTATATTTTTGTCGTGGATTTCTGCACCAAGAAAATTTTGGCTAATCGCTGTCTCGGTGAGTAGATATTGTGTGCGTACTTGAAATTGATGGGCCCCATGCGAACGAACGAAAATAAATAAAAAATCTGCACAAAAATCTTTTAGCAAAGACTTCTCAAGGTTTCGATAGCAAGTCTACCACCGTTTTTAGTATAAAATTAGTCCAAAAAAATTAACAAAACTTAAATAATAATTAATTGATTCATATTTCGGTATAAAAATTTGAGTTATTCTTATAGCTTTTTTCGTGTCCAGTAAAAACTTTTTATTCGCGGGGTATGTTCCGTAAATATGCCGCGGATACAGAAACAGTGGATATCGAATGGTAACTTATATGGGATTATAGGGGATACGTTCCTAGGTGACAAAATAAAAAACAAGTATATAAAAAAATGAAATTTAAATGAAGTTTTTGACCGTATTGATTAATTATTATCTTCAGGCTTAGGCAAGGATTTAAAGAATTTTGTATTTTTTTCTTTCTTGGCAGTTTTTAAAATCTCCTTTTATTTAGACTGATATTCAGCAGTGGCATTAGCAATTTGCCTCTTAAAAATAAGACTTCGATCATCGGACGGATCAATTTTCATAAGGTTCAAAGGTAATTTGCCATTCTTAAACTTTTACTAAGATTTCTCAAATTAAATGTTTCTTTTCTCGTGCTTTTTGAAGCCTCTTCTTCAATGGGCTGTAAACTTAACATTTCCTCCAAATCGTTTTCAGTCAAATCTTTATCTTGCGATTCAAGCAACTTCTGAATGTCACTTGATTCTATCTGTTCGAACCCATCTCGTCCTATTTCATTCGCAATTTTGGCTATTAGTCCCTTTGACGACGCGTTTACGAAGGATATTCAGTTGGATACCTACATCCTGGAATCTTTTTTATCAATGTGTATGTACCGATGTACCGACTAGATCCGCGAATAAAGAAATTTTAAGCCGCAAATGGAGGAATTGGGTCGCTAATAGTGAAAACGCAAAAGAAGGAAGCGGGAATAAGGAGCTTTGACTATATGAAGTCATGTCCATCATATCATACAATTATCTATTACAATACCTATGTCCTATTGTAATAGAAAAGTTTGGTTAGACAATTTAAAGTTTTGTTATTTAGGATTCCAAGTAGTTTTTGTTGTACATAAAATCCATATTTTTAATGTCGAAACATTTACCATCACTAATAAATGCTATTCACATTTAAAGGTGTCAGTAATATTTTATTGCATAATTGCAGGATGCTTTCTATAAATATTGTGATTTGGTATTTTGTTTAATAGCTCCAAATTTCGATTAAAGATATTTTATTTACCGAGAGATAGGTTTTATCACATCGAACTTATGTGAATTATAACAGTTAATCCCTGTTTTGTATTTTTAATGAATTTTATACCCATTTAAAATGTATTGGTATCGAAAATTATCAGTACAGCAATTGTATAGATTAAGGGGTTATACGCAGTTGCAAGGCCGAAAAAAGACGTTTTTATTTATTTTTTTATAGAAAAGGGTTTTATTGAACATATACAAGTAATAATTATTCAGATAGTGTCTACTTTAATGTTACTAATGACACTTAGATCATGTAAAAATATTGATCTATACTGCTCCTGTAGACGATCAACTAGTGATGAGCGAGACCGGTCTTGGTCTTGCGGTCTTGGTCTTGGTCTTGCAGCAAGACCAAGACCAAGACCGGGGTATGCAAGACCAAGACCAAGGGGTGCAAGACTACGCAAGACCAAGACCGACCTGCAAGACTCTTGCACTTTTGTCACTTTTTTTTTAAATTATAATATTCAATTTTTATATTCAATATACAGAGGTATTTCACACAGACATGACAAAAAATGTGTCGAGAACTGCCTAAAAGGCGATTATTTTACACAGGTTTTTTTAATAAAATACTAATTAAATCGATCACTTCGTTTTTTAATAAAATTATCTAAAAACGATAACTAGTAGATTCAGTAACATGTTTCAAAAATAATAAGATTGTGACTCAATGGTCCGACAAAGCTCGATATCTCCAAAACCGTTTACGGCAGAGGAAAACTAAGAGTACAAAAGTTATAGAAGCTTTGAAAATTACTTACCTATTCCTAATGTTTTTTTTTTTAATTAGGTATCTAGGGATGCCACTCACTGGATCAAAAATCTCCAAAATCCAGGAAAACATTATTTTTGTGCCACACTGTAAGAAGTGGCATCATTAGATTGCTCCTTTAAACTAAGATATAAATGTAAAAGTGATGGTTTAATAAAAAATATATTTGTCATTTTATGTAGGAATACTTTTTTAATTTTTTACAATTTTAAATTTCACTTCCGGTTTAGACGGAAAAGTCAAAACAATGCCAAAAGTATAATGATGACGTCATTTTTTGTCAAAACCGAAAATGATATATAAAAAACCATTTACGTCGACATTGTACCTATATGACAGTTCAAGAATTTCCAGCATAATATACATGGAAGCGATTTTTTTAAATGAATTTTTTGCTATATTTTTTCTATTTTAGGTTAAAAGCTAAAAATAAGGAAGTTTTCGTGAGTGGTAGTGGATTTTTTGGAAAATAAGAGAAAATAATTTTACATTTTACGCCCTTTTTTCTATAATTTTTGTATATTCAGTTACCATTATGAACGGTTTCGGATATATCGATCTTTGTCGCACTATCGAGCCACCTTGTATATGCAGAATGTTTATAAAGTATTTGTACAAACTTTGTACGGCAAATGTTTAACTAATTTGAACATATAAAGTTTATTTTTATTTGAAGTGAAAAGCTTGCTAAATACCTTTTTTTTAATTAGAAACCAATGTTTACATAACAGAATCATTTTCATGGAAATTTCACATCTGGTTGAAATTAAAATTTTCATTCTGCCCTCAGAGTACTCAGTATTGTAATTTTATATGCTTCTTCAAAGAAAATAAATATTTCCTATCACTAAAATGAAGAGCTATAAAGAAATAAACCCCTACATTTAAAATATCCTTTTTAATCAAGTTATTTAAATGTACATGTAAGGTTAAAATTGGTATATTTTAAAATTTTAAAGCAAAAAATATAGTCTTCATCTTTATTTATTTGTAAGTATTAAAAAAATATATATTTTATTTAAGATTGCTTAGTTTAAATTATTACTACCAAAAAAAAAGCAAGACCAGCAAGACTCTTGCAGCAAGACCAAGACCAAGACCGGGTGGTGGAAGACCAAGACCAAGACCTTCTTTGGGCTTGCAAGACCAAGACCAAGACTAGCCCGGTCTTGGTCTTGGTCTTGCTTTGCTCATCACTACGATCAACCGAAGGTCCTCCAAGAAAAGGCGTTTGGCGGTGATCATCATATCTCTAATTTGGATTATCTGAAGTCAAAAAATAGATCAGATTTCTTTAGTAGATAGATGAATACTGGAATTAATCGAAGCACTAGTCAAAATTTAAATTTTTGATAAAATAGCGGCTGTGTAAAATAATTTTCGCGAAAAATTTATTAAAAAAATAAAAATGATTGTCGGAAATTTTATTCCTTCGATCAATCCCTAAGGAATATATCTGAGAAGGTTGTGTTACAATTTCAGATAGTTCGGTTTAGCCGTTTTTAAGATCTCCTGATCACCGACTTTGAAAACATGGTTTTGATATAAACGCGTTTAAAGTTTCAGAAGAAGTTTACACATAGTAACAATTTTTTTTGAACTTACATGGTGTCGTCTATTTCGGGGCCATAAGATGTACCCTCTACTGCATCAGCAGCTTCTAAAAGGTCGAGTTGATGTCGACGAAAAAACGAATAAGGTATCTCAGGTAGTGCGCGCTCTGAAAACAGCTGCTACTCCGGTTCTTACTTAAACTACTTTCTAAAGCTCTGAAGCGTTCTTACAAATATGGGTATATCTCCGAAAATATTAACCGGATGGGTTTGACATTTTCAGAGAATATACTTAAAAACATGTACATTTCGAAAATTTAAAAAGAAAAAAATCGATTTTGTGAAAATCCTAACTGCGTATAACCTCTTAAGGTAATAACATTTTTTTAGGTCGTATATTTAAATTTAAAACAGTTTTGAAATTTATTTTCATTGTCCCAAGCTATTGCTTCCCATAAAATCATTGTTGTACTTTGTTTGTGATTAAATGTATTCTTGTTTAAGTCGAAATGTTCAAGTTTATTCAAGAAACCGGAAATCCTACATTTAAAGTTCCATGTTGTGGAATTTGTGCCTCTTCTCTTCCCTACCAAACGATATGTAAACAACATGTAAAATAACTCAAACAGTAAAATGCTAACGACTTAAAATTTTGCCGTTTCGCACACCCACACAAAAATATATGTACGTTACGAATATCGCTGATTTGCAACTTAGTTGAAATTCGAAACATAGAAATAAATATTTTCTTTGTTTATTTTATGACTCTTATGTTTGGTCTCTGTGGTGATTTATGTTTTGATTGTTGAAGCAGGAACAAGACGAGGTTTAAAAGTTTCTTGGCTTGACTAACCATGCTAAGTGACAAATAAGTTAAAACATTCAGTATTTATAATAATTTTTTTAAAAATATTTTGCAGCGGTATTTATTACCCAGCCCAGTAAAGCTTCATTAGGTTTTAAGCCTTACCTACGATTTATTTTGTTGTTTTTTTTAACTGTTATTGCACTTTTCCAATTAGAATTTTACGAATTTTTGCTTACAAAGACTTGATCATATTCGTTAGCTTGGTGCCTTTAAGAGGGGGTGAAATGTAGACTTACGTAAGGCAGTGGTGTCTATTACAGAAAGTGAGAGAGGAACAAATAGGTCTTTACATACTTAGTGCAGGCGAGGTAGTAAACTATCAAAGATATTCAAAATTTGAAAAATGATCTGAAAAGAGAAGGAAATTTCCTAAAAAATGTTTACCTCCCGGAACTGTATCTTCAATATTTATAATTTTTACAGAGCCCTGAATAGAGCGCTAAAAGCGGGTAGTCTGGATTCCGCGCGCGATTCGTCACTCGGACACGGTAACAACACGCGCGGAAGCCAGACTACCTGCTTTTAGCGCTATTATTATGGCTCTGTTAAATTATAAATATTAAAGATACTGTTCCGGGAGGTGGGACTTATTTTAGAAAATTTCCTCCTTTTTCAGATCTTTTTTCAAATTTTGAATATCTTTGAAAGTTTACATGAGATACCAAGAAAAAAACCAAACCGCTTCTTTTTTTTATCTCTTACTTTGGCAATTTTCATCGGCCTCTTTTGGGACTTTTCCTTAAACTTTTTACAAAATATTCCAAATCGAATGACATCTTGATTGGTAATTTTCGGAGAATATACAAAAATTTCATCCAAAAAGGTACATGTTGACCAGACTATATTACAACTTGTTAAAAAAGATGTTGACAGCAGAAATAAACTAGTTTGGCAGCTGGTAATTAGCCTAATTATTTTGTAAACAAAAAGTAAACAATAGGGTACATAAATTATAAAACTTTGGTTATATTTTATACATTTTGACAAAAATTGCTTTTCGCGGTTTTCCATTATTTTCACTAATGATATGTATAACAATAAAAACAGTTTTATATAAATTTAATTTAAAAATTTATAAAATTTGTAAGTAATAAATTAGGTAATGGTAAATTTTGTTAATCGACGATGGCGGATAGAAAATTAAAAGATATTAAAGGTATCAATTTTTTTTAATAGAATTTACCTAGGGGGTTTTCAGATTACTGATCATACTTTTGGTGTCTGAAAAATAATAAACAAAAATGACCCTTAAAAAAATCAAGACTTTTCACCATTTTAAGCAAAAATATATCAAAAAACATTAGGTAAACGTTTACCTTTTGTGTATGAAAGTTTTGGAGGTACAGTCTGACACGCATATCTGTCTGTAACTATTTAAAAACCTATAGTTTGCTTGGCTTAATATATGCATAAATACATGTGTATATACAGTGCCGAACCTTTTTTTGCATTTGGTTCTACATAACTTAAAAACAAAAAAAACCTATCAGGTATTATTTACAAATTTTAAACAAGGAAGAGTAGCATTAAAAAATACATTTTAAAAGAAAATATTGTTTAAAATGAAATTTTAGTTCAACTTAAAATTTTCCTTTTAAAAAATTAATTTTATTAATTTTTTTTAATAAATATTTACTAAAAAATTTTATTTTTATTATTTTTGTCCGCGACCATTTCTTTTAAATAATTATTTTAAATCCGACTAATGACATTTTTAAATTTAATTATCCAATAAAGAGTTTTTTTTACGTCACAATCTAATATTTGTATTAAAATTTCGAGACGCCTCTGGGCTATTTAAAAATTTTTCGAAGCTTTAGGTTTCGCAACGCTACAACTTGCAGTATACTAGAATGTTTAAAACCAATAAGCAGTACCTTCACACTACCAGGAAAACAATTTTCCATAGTCAATTTAAATACTCCTTCTCTTAACTCATTAATGGAATGTGACACAATAAGCTGGTTTTTCTTTAAGAAAAAAAACTTTTGAGATTTTTAAAGCTTTCGAATAACTTTATAACATGGTGGAAATTTTTAAACAAAATATTATAGATTTTGACCGGTATATAAAGCAAAAGGAAATTTAAAAAACTATTAATTTAAAGCTTAAAAAACATTCAAAAATTTCAAGTACACTACTTTTGTAAAGAAAAATGCTGCCGTAATCAGCCAACTACATCCTCGACAGCTGATGCTTAAGGAGAACGAATAATAAGAGGGTATTATCAAATTCGGAAGTACGAGTAGATAGAGCCAAATAACTCATCAAATCCATAATAATATGGCTTGATTAAAGACATTTTACAACCTAGAAAAATGAACAAACTGACCGCTCCCAAAAAAAAAATGGAATGTTATTGTTGGTAAATCTTGTGGCTGCAGAAAGAGTGTCTTAAAATGTTTTTCTTCTTGTACAAACTGTTAAGGAATAAATTATACAAACTCTTTCCATATCATTGAAGAAAATGTTAATGAGCTCGCTCCAACAAACCAGCAACTTCTAGTGAAGAAAAAAATAAAATTATTGGGGGTATTGATTACTTTTATTGATAAAAATAAATTATCTATTTACCCACAAGCATACTGGTATTGCAAATAAATATTAATTAATAATACAGTCTTAATATACCATTTTAAACGTTAGTCATATACTTATTACATATATGCATAAAACGTTATTAGTTCACTTTTTCTAGGATACTTTTCTAATATCACTGGCAATTACATTGGCGCTCACTGGCATTTAATTTTAATTTGGTAATATACAATACATAAAAATATAAAAATATTTTAGTTTACTGGTTTCTTATTGGTGATTTCACAGCTAGTTGAAAACTGTCAAGTGTCAAAATCGGCAAGTTGACATCCGGTTTTAATTCAGCAATCTTATAAATTAGCATACTAACGGCCGAGTGATGATCGCGTTGTTAAATTTAGCAATGGACTTAGCAATTGTTAAAAGTTAACAACGGTTTAGAATGTTTAACAAAGTGTCAGATTTTGACAGGTTGCCTACTAAAACCATTGAATAACACTGACAATGACGATTTGTTAAACATTCTAAACCGTTGTTAACTTTTAACAATTGCTAAGTCCATTGCTAAATTTAACAACGCGATCATCACTCGGCCATAAAAGTATAAATGGTGTAATGTGCTTTTTTGCCCACTGATGAAGGTGTGTCCCTTCACCCCCCTTTTGAAAACCAGCTGCCAAAGTAGTATATTTAAAATCTTTTGAAAAAATGTAATTAATTTTAAGTGGCTGACTTTAGACCCAAATTTCTAATGGCTAGTTTTACTTGCTTGCTTATACCAACTGTTTTAAAATGTTATCGGTTATGGGTCGACTTAACAGAACTAGAAGCTTCGGACGTTGGAGAACCTTAGAGCGTCAAGATCGTCAACTAAGACTTGGCTCTTACAGACCGTTCTAATTTGATTGTTTGATTCAAACGATTGCGAATTAGTGATTTTAAGAACACAAAAGGCTGCTATTAAAGTATATCGCAGAACAAAAAGTTTTAAGCTTTTTTCTTAGTGTCCCGAATGGATATTGCCATTGATATATCAGCATCCTCGTGCAACCAGCTATAATGGTGCAGAAACAGACCTCAGTGGGATCGGAAATAGAACCAGAGATGTTTAGTAATGCATTTCTCTTTTGTTTGGGTATGTACGATGAAAGAGTAATGATAAGAAAAAAGAAAGTGTTAAGATGAAAGATGTTATTTTCAGTTTTACAGTTCTATATGGAGAAACATGTTCATTACATCGTGGAGTATGGGGTGCCACCCCTTATCACCCCTAGTCTTTTCTAGGGGTAATATGACAGATGGTTGTTAGGTACATTCAGTAATTAGTGAAACTACATGTTCTGTTATATGAAACGATCGAAAACCACATTTTTTAACAAGACAACGCCAGGGCCGTTTGCGCCCCCCTTACACACTGAGGTATTTAGGGAGTATGGAATACCCCCCCAACGAAAACGGAAATTCCGAAGGTTTTTCCCCGAAAATTTTACAAAATTATAGTGCAAAGTTGTAGGTTTAAAACAACTGTTTATATTTAACTGAAAAAAGTGGAATTTAAATTAACTATACATCCTTTTTTGCGGATGATTACATTACATACATTTTTTAGTCTCAATATAATAAAAATAATTAAATTAAGTATCTAAGTTGAAAATATCTTAAAAAATTGTTTTGTTGTAATTTATTTAATTGATTAATTTTGTAAATAATAATAATAATATGACTACGGTACTGACAACTGATGCAAAAAAAATTTCATAGCCGATTTTGCGCCCCCAAGATAGCTGCGCCCTTGGCGCGCGCCCATCTCGCCACCGCCTAAATACAGCCCTGGACAACGCCAGACCACTGATGTATTAATTTTGTTACCATTATTATAAAGTTTTTAATTGTTGTTCTGAAGTTAAGTTATAACGTATTTATAAAGCAACACTTAAAAATATGGTTATTTGGAGATTATTTGCTATAATTTAAATTTTACAGCTTCTTTATTTACTTTTTTCCCAAAATTCATAATATTTACCAGGAAACCGTACAAAGAAAATTTGATAATTGATAATCACTAATTTGTTCAAAAAACGTTAAATTTTAAATTAATTTTAATTAAGCAATATGTTTACAGGAAGTCTCTCTATTGTCATGTGTTATAAAAGTAAAACAGAGATAATTAAATTAAAAATTCTGCCAACGCCAAACAAACCTTAATTAAAATACTTATACACACGGCGGCATAAAGTACGATCGCATTGGTTTTAAATATTTAGGAAACTACTTATTTAGATTTGTAAAATAAACCAAGATGTATATATTATTTAGCATATAACTATTATATTTGTATTTTGCTCAAAGTGAATATTAAAGCCGGTCCTGAATATTTAAAATTTGAATATAATTAACCCTTTAGAGTAATTAAATGTTTGCTTTCCTCTTAGCTATCGTGCTTTTACACATATTAGAGATATCAGTTAATTATTTGCTATTTTAGCAGCTTAATTCATGTAAATTTAGACGCCAACAAATGTTCTCAGCTGTTTCAGGAATAACACCGGCTTCGAGCGTAAACGTTTAATTAATTTTTATTGTTTTAATTGTTTGTTTCCTTATTTTAAATAAAATTAAACCGCTTTTGTTATAATACGTCGCTAGATCTAACTCTAATTTGTGTCAAATTAAAACAAAACTGTATAGGCTATTATTAAAATTTTAATAAAATATGTTTATTAAATTTGTATAAAGAATTCCTTTGTATGCCTATAATATACTATATAAAATTGCAAAAATATGTTTATTAAAGTAACCGAAGATTATTTTTAAGATCTTTGAACTGGTTTGGTCTCCTTGATTAAATAAAAAATTTAAAAACTCCACAAATTACCTTATAATTAACAAATGTAAAAAGTACCAACTTTTAAGTACTTTTTTTATGTTCCATTTTTCCCCTAATTTTACAACCATTAAAATTACTAATGACAAGCATGTAATGCACACCATTCTAAAAAAGCTTGAAAATGTAGAAAAAAACTGTAGGGTTTTCCTATTTTAGTTTAAAGTCTGTGATAGTTCTGGGTAATGGATCATATCTTTTTTTTTACCGGGATACTAACAAATCGTACGTACTCACAAGGACAAAAATTTCACCAAAGTTTACTTATGAACGAACCATAGTTTAACATTAAGAGTGGAATGATTAAAATACCGTTACTATGCTTTAAAAGTAAGAAAAAAAGATTTGTGAAAGCTAATTTATTCCAATCGTCAAAATACTAAAGAAGTGTAGTACCACACAAAAAGAAAACGCATGTATTAAGCTGTACCACAAAAGGTTCCATGATCTCGAAATTATTGAAAAATTGACAGAAAAGTTACGAGATGGTATAGCTAACCCAACCACTGTGTTCACACGTCGTCCTCGTGGTTGGGCTCAGTAGGATCTTTTGGAACATGCGCTAGAGTTGCTGGTTATCGGCAACTCTTTTGGCTAGCGTATGGAACGGGATCCGAAGCTAAGATGAACACAAGGAAGCAACTCAAGATGTTAGCATACCGTGCTGATGAGTGAATGACATCACTGTGCCTTAAACAGGTGTCTCCAACGGTGCCTTTGAGATACAGGGCGACCTCTCAGGGTATTTAGCCTTACTGCGGTAATGCGGGGCTCTGCCGTGGTGGACTATTACTTCCCCTAGCTCCAAACAGAAAGCGGACATAACCGCTTTCTGGCAGGAAAGTATTAAAGGTGCGCTAACCGAAATGGATAAATCCGTTTCGAGAGGTGCCACTCAAGGTCACAAGCAGACAAAGGTGCGCCGACCGAAACGGGTGAATCCGTTTCGAAAGATGCCCCTGAAGTCTCCGGCGCCTGTTTCACGGGGAAAGGCTAATCCATCCCAAACAAACAGGTGCTTAGAAGGGGTTCCCTGAATCCAAACAGAAGGCGGACAGAACCGCCTTTATAGGAAAAAGGGTTCCCTGGTTTTAAACAGGAAGCGGATAGGACCGTTTTCATAGGATAAGGCCGGAGATGCGGCCTCCGCAAGAACATCTGCTTTTTGTAACAAGGACCTGCTAGCTACCCACGGCACTAGACCGGGAGAGGAAGGCATGACGGATCTAATCGTCTGCTCGTCATACTCTCCAGGAGACAGGGACACCAGAACACATCAGAATACATTGTGCTCGTGTCCGGTAGCGACACGAGTAAGAGGAGATGTAAGAACTCTCTCCCAATCTGATATCAGATTCATTAGAAGTCCGATCCTATCGGGAGAAACCTAAAAAGGTGTGAGTCACAATAGACCGAGCGGTCGCAGTGGAGGGCGTAAAAAGTCCACTCACTTTAAACCTACCTACCTACCTGGTATAGCAAATAAAATATAACTCGATGCAAAATCAAATAAGAAAATACACAAACAAATTTCGGCACGATGTTTTATCATATCGCATAAAGTTCTCTATGACCAAATATGGAGATTCGCAGAGAAATCCAAAGGTACCTAAAAGTACCTTTTTTGCTTTTTTATATTTATTGCTATTTCTTTATTGCTATTATTTTCTTTTTTTATTTTTTTTTTACAACTGTAGTGTATTATATAATAATATTTAAGAAATTATGTTTATCTGTTCTATTTACGTAAATAAACAGTTGACTCATGCCATTCTTTGATATCCTTCGATTTGCTGAGGGAATCGGAGTTAGTCAGAAGATTGGATGAGTTGTAAGAAGAGCAACGAGAAGTTGTTTTATTTATAAATTAAGAAAATATAAAAACAAAATATAAACTGTGTAATACGTACACTACATTTTGGCGACGAGGATTAAAAGGTAAAGTTTATTTCATAAAACAGGAGTAATTATTAACCAGTGAGAGAAAACTAGATACTATAATTCTCTAGGTTATAAAAAAAAGATATATACCAATTAGATAGGTATAAAAATAAAAGTACCAATAAGATAGGTAGAAAAATAGTGAATTACCAATAAGATAGGTAGAAAATACATAGGCTTGACTTTTAAAACCATAGATTTGATGTATGGTAATACTAGCTGTGTATATAATGTAAAGAATTAGATTTTTAGAAAAATTATAAAGCCTACGAATATGGTATGTTTAGGCAATATATAAAAATATATATATATATATATATATATATATATATATATATATATATATATATATATATATATATATATATATATATATATATATATATATATATATATATAGATAGATATATATATATATATATATATATATATATATATATATATATATATATATATATATATATATATATATATATATATATATATATATATATATATATATATATATATATATATATATATATATATATATATATATATATATATATATATATATATATATATATATATATATATATATATATATATATATATATATATATATATATATATATATATATATATTAAACCACTAAACCAGCTAAATTAAATTAGAGTCTACGAAACTAAATAGTAGCACGGATCAAAATAAAATACCTATTAGAAAATTATATTAATATAATATAATTTTTGCACTCATAAAGAAGATGCATTTTGCTTTTAGGTAAAAAAGAAGTTAGTCATGTCTAGCCCTAACTCCGTTAGAACCATTTAATTGCGATGGTGACGTAAGCTCCGTAGGAGTAATGTGGGAGAAATGGAAAAGAGCCCTAGAAATTTACCTGGAGGCTGCCAACATCGACAGTCCTACTAAAAGAAAAAGAAAAAAGCGCGGCAGCATTCGAATGTGGGAGGCCTAGGGATTCAGGAGATATATTACAACCTACCAGGTGCCCATGCTACACCAGAGGAAGCGGACTTAGTAGACGTATACAGGATTGCTGTTGGAAAAACTCGATGAATATTTCTCTCCCAAACAAAGTAAACTATTCGAGCGGCACATTTTCCGCCTTCTCAAACAGGAATCGGGAGAGAAGTTTGAGAAATTCCTTGTCAAACTTAGGAATCCAAGCAGAAAAGTGCAAATTCACAAACCCCTGAAGAAAACATTATTGATCAAATTGTTGAAAAATGCTACTCTTCTGATTTGAGAAAAGAAGTGCTAACCATTAGAGATTCCATACTCTAGATCAAATTGTGAGGCGAAGCTAATGCCCTTGAGGCAGTAACCAGACAAATGGAAGAAGAATTCTGCGAGAGAAAAAACTCTGGAAGTCAACAAATTAATAACAAAAAATTCTGAAGCTCAAAAGGAAAGCGACAAAAAAGCGTGCTACAGATGTGGTTCTTCGAAGCATTTATCTTTCAACTGTCAGCAAAATCAGCTACATGCAAGAGATGTGGTTATAAAGGTCATCTCAGCCAAAAATGTCGAACCAGGGTAGAAAAAAGAAAACCAAGTCACGAACCAACTGATGGTACCAGGCCGAAAGAAGTAAAGTATGCAAAACCTAGTACGGATGATCCTGAAGTAATTACGTGTTCCATATTGATAGAAACGAATGCGATATTGTTTGTAATATTGTCGGGCATCCAGTTAATATGGTTATTGATTCAGGCTCATCTTGTAATATATTAAGCGATGAAACATACCGATAAACACCTATAAGAATTTGAGTGTTAGTGTGTCAAATCAACAAAAAACCCAAAGAAAATATTCATGGCGTATGCTAGTTCAAAAACCTTTAGAACTTTTGGGTTCTTTTGATACCACTATTTCTGTCCTTTAATATGGAAACTACAGCCACGTTTTATGTTGTCAAAACCGGCACTAAAAATTTGTAGGAAAAAACACGGCACAATCTCTAGGTGTTTTACGTGTTGGGGTTTTCTGCCCAATTAGATGTAAATGCCATATCTGCCTTTCCAAAATTCAAAAACATTCGTAGTCAACATTCCTATTGACGAGTCAGTTAAACCAGTGATTCAACCATATCAGGAGAATTCCAATACCTCTTGAAGAAAAAGTTAATAAAAAAATTGAAGAGTTGAGTAAACTCAGCTATTGTTGAATCAGTGGACGAACCTTTTACCAAATGGATCTCACCAATGGTACCTGTATTAAAACCAAATGGCGAAATAAGAATATGCATTGACATGAGAAGGGCAAATATGGCAATATTAAGGAAAATCCACCCATTACCTACTATGGATCAGTTAATTCCTAATTTTAGAAAAGCAAAACTATTTTCCAAGATTAGACATAAAAAACTGCTTTTCACCAAATCGAAATAAATGAACATAGTAGGTACATAACTACATTTATCACAAGCAAAGGTCTTTTTAGATATAAGCGGCTCATGTTCGGTATTACTTGTGCCCCAGAAATATTCCAAAAAATCTTGGAACGTATTTTATCTCATTGTGGTACGGTGCAACTTTATTGATGATATTATTGTAATTTTTGGAAAAACAGAGGTCGAGCACATGAATTAATTAAAATTTACACTGAGGGTATTACGAGAGCACAATGTCTTATTAAACGATAATAAATGTGTGTTTCAATATTCCGGTAATTCAGTTTCTGGGGCACGAGTTATCACCAAAAGGCATTAAAAACCTCTAGATAAGTACATGACAGTTATTCAAGCGTTCCGACCCCCTAAGACTATTGACGAATTACAAAGTTTTTAGGCCTAGTAAATTATATTGGGAAATGGATAGGAAATCTGGCCACTCTAACTGAACCACTTCGACAACTACTTCGTCTAAAACTAGGAAAACACGCAAATATCGAAAAGTTACGGAAATATAAACAAAATGAAGCATTTAAAAATCTAAAAAAATCTTTAACCCACATTAAAACCTTGGGATATTATGATTCCCTCAAGACCGGACTCAAGTCATAGCTGATGATGCCAGTCCTGTTGGGTTGGAGGTGCGGTTTTAATCAATTTGACTACAGAAGGGCCCAGAATTATTGCATATGGGAACAAAACCCTGTCCGATTGCGAAAAACGGTACTGCCAAACCGAAAAGAGGAGGCTTTAGCTTTAGTCACAGGCGGTAGAACATTTTCATATTTACCTATATGGAAAACATGAATTTGAGTGGGTAACTGACACACAAGCCACTTGAGATCATTTTTGGAATTAAATCAAAGCCATGTGCTAGAATCGAAAGATGGGTTGATGTAGCAATAGATTTTTAGGACCACTTCCAAGTAGCCACTATATATTTGTTGTAGTAGACTATTTTAGTCGGTATAAAGAAGTAAAAATAATGACAACAATAAGTACCGCTATTACAATCAAGCGCTTCAAGAAATATTTTCTCGGTTAGGCTTCCCCGTTTCAATAACTGCGGATAATGGAAAACAGTTTAGCTGTGAAGAATTTAAACAATACTGCAAGATATCAGGTATGCATCTTTACAATACAATCCCCTATTGGCCACGCCAAAATGGTGAGGTAGAGAGGCAGAACAGAGATATTTTTGAAACGTCTCAGGATCAGCCTTAAACTCTTCAAACTGACTGGAGACAAGATCTATTAGAGTACCTTATGATGTATAACGCGACACCTCATTCCATTACTGGTAAAACACCGTCAAGAGCTATTTTTAGAGAAGACAGTTTCGGGACAAACTTCCAACAATAGCACAAATTTAAGAACTTTGCGAGACGAGCCTAGATGAAGGAGTGAGAGATCCGAGACGCTATAAAAAAATCGATTGGCAAAGAATATAGTGATAGGAAAAAGAAAAGCTGTGGAGAGACAATATAAAATTAGGCGACAAGGTGTACTTAAAAAGAAGTTGTAAAAAGAAAATAAGCTCTCATCTAATTTTAGTTCCATCCCTCATACAGTTGTTGAAAAAAAAAAATAAAGCCGATATAACAGTTAGAAACGACCAAACTGGTAAAAAATTTCGTAGGAATGTGGTCCACTTAAAAAGGTGGAAGGAGAATGGAAAGTAGTCAATGATACGGACAATAAAACAACAGAAAATGAAAAAGAAGAAGACACAGTGACCAACTGACAAGACCAAAAAAGAGTAAAAACAAATAATTCTAAGTATTTTTTTGTTGTATATTAGGAACATACAATAATGTAGGTATACTTATTCTTATTTTCTGGTATTGTATTTTGTATTATATGTTTTTTTAGTTTTAGTGGTAGTTTTTGTATAACTATAAAATATTGTAAACAATATGTTATAATTTGTAAAATTATTGCAAATATGCATTATTCATAAAAGTATGTTAAGCCTAGATTAGTTTAATTATAAGAAATTTATTATTTTAAATTTTTGTTAACAAAAAAGGGATGTAGTGTATTATATAATAATATTTAAGAAATTATGTTTATCTGTTCTATTTACGTAAATAAACAGTTGACTCATGCATTCTTTGATATCCTTCGATTTGCTGAGGAATCGGAGTTAGTCAGAGATTGGATGAGTTGTAAGAGGCAACGAGGTTGTTTTATTTATAAATTAGAAAATATAAAAACAAAATATAAACTGTGTAATACGTGTACACTACAACAACCAATACTGAAAACGTTTTAAACGATAAGAGCAGAAAAAAACTTTTTTATTTTCTTTACATTTTGTTTTTTTTTTAAATGTTCGTGAACTTTCTGAAGGAAAACGTATCTTAATTCTTGTCATATGCATCTTTCTAAAGTGTTTCCAGCATCCAACAAAAACAAAACAGATCTGCCTTCTCGTACATCCAACCAGAAACAGAAAATGTTTGATTCATCTAATTTTAAAATATTTTGGATAGACTGAACACATACCAATTTGAGTTAATTTGCAGCATATCCGCAACTGCATTTTATTAGAATAACTAAGTTTTCCAAAAAGTTCAAAAGTTTTATCTGCTTGCTTAAGCTTCTCCGTAGGCAAAAATTGAAAATTTTATTGAAAGACTCTTTCTCTTTTACTTACCGAGCAATAAAATTCAGCTGTGAAAGAGATTGGCGGAGAAATTCTTACCTACTTAGATGTATTTTACTACTTTTACGACCGAGTGATGATTGCGTTGTTAAATTTAGTAATGGACTTTGCAATTGTTAAAAGTTAACAACGCTTTAGAAAGTTTTACAAAACGTCATTGTCAGTGTTATTTAATGATTTTAGTAGACAACCTGTCAAAATCTGACATTTTGTTAAACATTCTAAACCAATGTTAACTTTTAACAATTGTTAAGTCCATTGCTTAATTTAACAACGCGATCAGTCGTCGTCAGTATTTGCCGCTCAATTTTCCAATAATTTAAATATTATTGGCAAGAAAAGTATCAAATTCGCTTATTTCCGCATTTTAAACAATTCAAAGTTCAAAAACTTTACAACTGCACCTATTCTTTTTAACATATAGAATGTAAAAAGTATGATGCTCACGATTTTAATGGGCGATAGTTGAGATTAAAACAAGTTAAAATAGTCAAAAACACATGGGTCAAAAGTACAATGTTTTCGAAATATGGCTTCTCAAAGTTTAAAAAATTTGGCAACACCGCGCCGCTTCATCACATCGACTCGTAAGACGAATGTTTTTTGCGAGGTATACATATTTACACTTTTTTAAAGAGATGTTTATTTTCATAGTAACGGCTATTTTATTTGGGATTTTCCTTTGTAATTAAAAGATAATTGTACTTATAATAACATTAGGCTAAATAACCATTTTAAGAACACAAATTATTATGGAATGAAGAGACTTTGTATTTCGTGCAAATTTTTATTAAAAAATCCTAGCAGAGCGCTTTCGGTAAAACCATCATCAGTTTTACCGAAAGCGCTCTGCTAGGATTTTTTAATAAAAATTTGCACGAAATACAAAGTCTCTTCATTTCCTAAATTCTTACGTGCACACAGCCACAACCAAGTTTCATACAAATTATTATGTTTTAAAACAGCACTTTTTTGTTTTGCTTGAAACATAGAATGTTTCTAATTATAAAAAAAGAGAAATAGCTACATTTTAGTTTAAATAAGTTGCTAAAGTGTCGTTCTTTAATTTCTATAAAAGCCTCACTTTAACGAACCCAGTTTTCGCGTAAATTAATAACATATAGGCATATTTTCCCCATTTGAAAGTACGCACAATGTACAAATGACGACGAATCGCACAAGGCTTCTGGGTAGCGCTGTTGTCTTTTGTAAATTTTTAACTGGAGAAAATGTTATTAATATTTTATTTTTATTTGTGGATTAAAACATTTAAAAAATTAGTTTATTTTATTAGCAAATGAATCTACTGCGATTAGGACGAAATTTTCCAATTGTTAAGCTTTTCAGAAGTAATTGCTTCCAAAGTTTGTAACTTTGATATCGTTTAGACAAAAATCTGTTATATTTTGACACATATGTCATAAAAACTTTTTGTCTTGTTTTGAGCTCTACTATCGCCCATTAAAATCGCGAGTAGCATACCTTTTACACCCTGTATTTTTCCAATAATTGACTTATGATTTATATTAAAAAAGTAATCCACTATCTACTCTATTAGCAGTTAGGTTTCTTACAATATAATTAATTATTTGATTGTTATTAAATATCGTCGACATCTATAATTATGGTCACTATCTAAATTTATACAGTACTGTAATTACAGTTTACCGCTAAAACAGGTAACCGCTAGATGGCATAGTCTCGCATCCATTTGGTTTATCTAAGGGCCCCACTCACCTCGTTCTTCTCTGCCGTTTTTAACCGACGGTTAAGAACGTTGACTGATAAGTCCACTCACAACAGTTTTGTTTCGCCGGTTTCGCGCCAGTTTATCATGATGGACCGTGAGTGCTTGTTAGCAGTGGCAGCGGTTTTGACAGTGGAAAATAATCGCGAAAAAAGAAAATCTCGAAGAAAATGGACTAAAGACTGGTTACTTAAACGCAGTTCACTGTCACATACAAATTTATTGGAGGAGCTAAGATTGGACCCTGGCGATGTGCACAATTACTTGTAAACTAAAACTAAACTAGTAACACCCTTAATTAAAAGGCAAAATACCCTTTTACGTAAATGCATCAGTCCTCACGAACGCCTAACAGCTACTCTGCGTTTTCTGGCCACTGGCCGCAGCTATGAGGATCTAAAGTTTTCTGTTATTATTTCACCGTAGGCACTAGGACGCATAATTCCTGAAACCTGCCAAGCTTTATATACTGTGTTAAAAGATGAATATATGAAGGTAAGAAACAAAAAAAAAGTACCACTTGTTTAAATAATTTTATTGCAACCCATGAGTTTATTTTAATAAAATGTAGTTGCTTAAATTAAATTCCGGTGACTTATTTCCATTATTGGTTTGTGGAAGTATAGGTGTATATAACATAGCATCGATTTATGATTCATCTTGATGTTGGGATGGTGGCATGATATCCTGCCAGTATTATAATTGGTTTGTGAAAGTAGAGATGTATGTAACATAGCATTGAGATGTGGTATATTTTGATGTTGGGATGGTGGCATAATACCATGGGTGGGCGTATTGTTTTGTTGGGATGGATATTGTCTAGTACTATATATATTAATTTTGGAATATTTGTCGACATTGCCCATTTGACTTTCAAAAACTATGTCGTTTATCATTTTCTCTGTTACCATCGGCTACTTCTGACGGCAAACTTCCTAGCTTGTGGGCAATGTTTTTACCTATAAATATCGAACATTATTATAAAGTGTGGACTCTAAATAAAAAAAATTGCCGATGATGTCAAATTGGTGGTCGCTTTGATCTAAACGTTTATCCACTTTACTTAAAATGTCATCCGCCCTAGATCTTTTAGATAATTTAGATCGGTATGATGATGGTATTTGGACATCCCTACTAGAACTCGGGCTCCAACTTGAGATCCTACTTTTTTTTGTTTGGCGTAGTGCAGTATCATCTTCAAGTATCTTGGCAGAAGATTCTGCTTCACTAACTGTTTCAATCTAAACAGAAAGAAAATGGTGGAATTTAATTACATCAAACTTAATTAACTTAAACCTTTTCAATTCTTTTTCCTCCTTTTACTTTTCCCTTCGTCAGATCTGAAGCGTCAGAAACTCAATATTACCAGTAACGATTTTTTAAGGAGGTATTCATTCAATTATGAATAAAAGTGTGTATTTTTAATGGAAAAATTTGGCATATGTCGAAATTTTTCATTTTTTCATTTGCATCTTTACATTAAATTTCCAAAAGGTTGTTTACTGTACCAAGAAGACTGGAAAGCAATATCTAAGGATTTCGACGAAAAATGGAACTTTCCCAACTGTTTAGGCGCCGTAGACGGAAAACATGTTCGGATAGTTCCTCCGCCTAAAAGTGGATCCTACTTCTATAATTACAAAGGTAGTCATAGTCTAGTGCTGTTAGCAATCGTCATCGCCAATTATGAATTTATTATGTGTCATTTTGGCACTAATGGTAGAGTATCCGACGGAGGGGTTCTCGAAAATACATCTTTTTATGACAAACTGGTAAACCATAAACTAAAAATACCTACACCATCTAAAAGCAAAACTTCGGAACGCCCGCTTGCCTATGCATTTGTTGGCGATGAAAAAAAAAATAAATTAAAATTCTTATTTCATAATATTTATCGCATAATGTTCGAAGCTTCCTTATGGCTAACGAGTGTTAGCTGCTGTGCAACAAAAATACCACCAGTAGTTTACATTAACTTTAATAGCGCTCGGTGTTACTGATTATTGCAACGGTTAAGATTCTCTAGCCAGATATTAACCCCTTGTGCACTATGAGCACATATCTGATGTGGAACCTCTCAAATTCAAATTGCTGTGGAGTAAATTTTAATATTTTGATGATAATTTGACTTTTTAGAAAATTTGATTTTTCTGAAAATTTAACTTTTTTAAAAATTTGTTTTTTTCTGAAATATCAATTTTTTTCAAAATAATTTTTTTTTCAAAAATTCAACTTTTGAAAATTTGATTTTTTTGAAAATTTACCTTTTTGAAAATTTGATTTTTTTGAAAATTTGACTTTCCTCTCCCCTGTAATGTCACACGCATGCGCGTGTATAAGCATGTCACCAGTGGGAAGACTACGAAGCACCGCACAAAGCGGAGAAAGAAAACTGTATGCCCTATCCTGACGGTTTTTCGTCTCGCTAGCTCGTGTGTCGCTGCCTTCAAATTTTACTCCAGCGCGTTAAAAAGTTTCACTTCAATAAAGTGACCCTTTAATTTTTATATTTATTTACCTTTTTTGTATCTATTGCCTATTATAGTTAGCTCTTTCCGTCAAAATATAATGAAAGCACCCTGTATATACCTACCTCAGAATGTTCTATATTGGTATCGCCAGCATTACTTTCATCTGCATCCTCATCCTCGACTTCCATATTTCCATCACCTCTTCTAGTCGTCTCATGATCACTCAAAAATTACAACCTGTCGTAGTACCAAAGGTGCGGTTTGTATATATCCTCCGACCCAGCACCAGATTTCAAAGAATATTTCACCTTTTTTAATTCCTTTCGGAACGCGCCCCGTATGGAATCAATTTTTTGTTTCACTGATTTGAGTGTTGCATCAGCATCTACTTCTTTGTATTTCATCAGCAATGCTTCATAAGCCTTGTTTTTCTTGACTCGCTCGTGGTATTCCGCCGATTTAACCTTCACACGCAAGGAAATGACCGATAAAGTTCTATAAACTCCAATAAAAAATCTCTGTTCCACTGTCTAATATCCGACATTTCTTTACCAATAAAGAGAACAACAAAATACTGAATGTCACTGTAGCTGAAATATGCCTCACCACTCAAACTGTTGACGCCACACACCTCGTGTTTACCCAAACGGTTGGCACGATAACCGACAAAAATCAAGCCTGATCTTTTAGAACGGCGAGCAAAAACGACGTTCCGTCCCATGCACCTCGTTTTTGTGACATTTTTACTCGAACGTTTTTAACCGTCCGTTAAAAACGGCAGAGAAGAACGAGGTGAGTGGGGCCCTTTTTTAGGTCAAATAAAAAACCAGTATGACGGTACACAGAGCCTGTGTTATATTTATAGTTCATTTTATCGACCACGGGCAGTACAACTCAATTCTTAAAGTAATATTGCAAAAGAGATAGATATACAAGTGGGGTAAGCCACATGGCACAAGTGCTACATCTTACGTATATATTATAATACCAAAAATATTCATTTTAAGCACTAGCAATACACGACCTGTAATAAGCGGTGTCACAGACGAAACTGTGAAACCGCTTATTACGTGTAAATTAAAAAAAAAATTAGTCCAGTCGAGAAGTGTGTTTCCTGTGAAAAATAGTTAGAAAGCTTCGAAAAATATGAGCGATAGCTCATTCGACGCGGAATGCAAATCTGGGAAAGACCTTTTAAGTATTTTTTCTGCCAATAAAAATTGCCATTGTTATAAACAAAAACAAAAAAAAAGAAGCCATATTTAGATTTTTGATGATTACTCAAAAACCATTAGAGATATGGGAAATTGCAAAAATGATCCTTGAAGAGAAGGAAATTTTCAAACAAAAAGGTCAAACTCCCGCAACTCTATCTCTATCATTATTAATTTTAAAATAACGCTGAAAAAATCGAGTACGTCACACTAAATTAAACTCTATAAGGCATTAAAATAATAATTAAAAAAATTAAAAAAATTATGGTGCATTCAAAACACTTTAAAGAATTTATTCCCGTTGAAAATTTAACTTTAGGTTATTTTTTTAACAAGTTAGACAATTATTAATTTACAAAACTGTTTCGAAATTTCGTTTTTATTGTACATTTAAAAAAATGTTTAAATAATTGTCGTAAATTTTTTTCGTTTCGTGGAGCCCCTCTTATATACATACTTACCAAGATCATGCCATAGAAGTTTAATAAATTGTAATCCTTTGTTTATATTAATTTATAATTTTGACAATATTACTTTGATTTTATATTTTTTGTCAAAGTTTTAAAATTATCATAAACAAAGGTTTAAAATTTATTAAACTTTTATGGCGGGATCTTGTTATGTATGTACAGGGTTTTCATTTATATTTTGACACGCATTTACAACTATAACTAAAAACGATAGAAAAAAACTTCCTATATAAAAGTTTCATAGTTTTTTCTCTATTATCTTTTGAGCATAATGAAAGAAACAAATGAGCATCAAAAAGTTAAGAAAAATGAATAAGTTAACTTTTTTCAAATGGATCACCCTGTATATTTTTATTTAGAATAAAAGCTATTTTCATCCCCTTTTTAAAAAATATATAGTTTGTTGGTATTTCATTTAGCCGTATTGAAAATATTTAAGTTTTTGATTAAAAAAATCAATGGAAAATAAAAAAATCAGCATTGCCTTGGAAAACAAATGACTTGCTTTTGTTTATACGTTTTGACAGCACCTTGACACGTCTTGATATTTTGGCGTCGCTTCATTTACATTAAAAAAATACTTAACTATATGATATACCGAAGATCAAAAACACGAAATAATACGTCTTTTCTACGCAAATAATGAAAACATCTTGCAAGTTCGCTATGAATATCACCAACGTTTTCCCCAAGGTTAATAAACTTAACAAGGAGTGCTCGATCCCATTTAAGCCCATATACGGCAATTTAAACGTCAATTCGGTATTTGTGACGTAATCCGTTTGCCTGTTTGTTTTATTTACAAGTAGTATAAAGGCTAATTTTTTTAAAATGTTATACATTACAGTTCTAATAGTAAGTGCATATCCAAAATAGTTTTTAAAAGTTGAATATTTAACAAAAAATAATAAAATAAATCTACCTTTCGGGCAAAATGGGCAAACGGATGACGTCCAAACATAACCTGTATCTGCGGACAAATAGTAAAAATCGAGCACTCTTTCTTAAGTTTACCACCCTTGCGTTTTCCCGGACAGGGAATACCTTCGAGAAACTCGATAACTTATATTGTTCGTCGGTATAGAGAAACAAAAAGCGTTAAAAGAAAAACGAGAACAGGGGCTGCAAATGAAGAGCAAGATTTAAATATTTTGCTTTATTTTGAAGGTAAATTTTATTTTAGGAGTAACAAAAAACAAAATATAAGCGATATAACTTTTTAGAAAATCCCGAAAGTTCAATTCCTTCCGTTTCAAATTATACAAACAAATCCTGGGGAAAAATTCACAGTACATTGAAGAAACCTAATTTTCATCCCTACAAATTTTTGCCAGTTCAAAATTTAACCGACGCTCATAAGATTGAACGACTTAATTATTGTCAAGAAATGATTCGTAATCTTCAAAACGATTTTTTAACAACATTTTATTTACTGATGAAGCAACTTTCACTACGGCGGGGATGTATAATAGAAAGAACAAGCATTATTGGGCTGAAAATCTTCACAAAATCCAACCTGTTGATACAAGGACGTAGGTCTCTTCATGTTTGGTGTGGCATGTTGGGCAGTAAGGTTATTGGACCGATAATTTTTGAAGGACCTCTAACGGGAGATAGGTATCTGCATTTTATTCAAAATGAGATCGAAAATCTGCTTAAAGACATTCCTCTTCAGCAATACAGAAACATTATCTGGCACCAGGATGGGGCACCCCCACACAATGTTGGACCAGTAACTCAGTATGTTAGCGAGAAATACGGAATTTGGATAGGAAGGTATGGCACTATTAGATGGCCGCCCAATAGCCCCGACTTAAATCATCTGGATATATTTTTGTGGGGTTACCTAAAAAATAAAATTTATTACGAAAGGCCAGAAAATATAAACATACTAAGACAAAAAATTGAAAATGAAATAATGTTACTTAATAGGAACCGGTCCGAATTTGTTTTCAACGCGATTAATCGTAAATTGAGGAGAAACATTTTCAAGTGCAGAGAAAATGGTGGAGGTTACGTCGAAAATTTGTAAATATTTATACTTAAAGTTCGTAATAAATAAATCATTTGTTTTCTAAGGTAATGCTGATTTTTATTTTTCATTGATTTTTTAATTAAAAACTTTAAATATTTTCAATACGTCTAAATGAAATACCAACAAACTATATATTTTTAAAAAGGGGATAAAAGAGCTTTTTATTCTAAATAAAAATATACAGGGTGTTCCATTTGAAAAAAGTTAACTTATTCATTTTTCTTAAATTTTTGATGCTATATTTGTTTCTTTCATTATGCTCAAAAGATAATAGAGAAAAAACTATGAAACTTTTATAAAGGAAGTTTTTTTCTATCGTTTTTAGTTATAGTTGTAAATGCGTGTCAAAATATAAATGAAAACCCTGTACATAAGAAAGGCTGCACGAAACAAAAAAAAAATTATGACAAACATTTTTTTTTAATGTACCGGGTGTTCCACTAAGAGAGGTAGTCGGCTATATCTCAGAAACTACTACTAGTATAACTTTCGGGAAAAAATTTTTAGATAAAAGCGACCAAGAGAAATAACTGGAAATTATTTTAAGTCTGTGGATGGTCGCTAGCGGGCGTAAGGGTAACGTCAAAACATAAAAATATACATTTCTCAAACAAAAATATCAAATAAAGTGTCAATCAATCAATGTCATCAATAAGTGGTACTATTTTAATATTTAATGCTTTCTAAACAAAGAAGCTTTCAGGTGTAATTTTGTGGTTCCTAAAATAAAGTGGTTCCTGAATTTAGAAAGTTTAATCGTCTAAAGGCTACTAGACTCCTAATTGCTTTAACCGAATTTAGAACCGCCTAATTTAGAAGAGCTTTTTAAGCATTACTTTTAGGTGTATAAACTATTGCTACACTTATCCTCACAAACGCCGCTAAAGGGTAAGGTCAAACTGGTCTTAATTTTACGAATTTTTTTGAAAAATTTAAATACAATGATATATACCTTTCTACATATTTGGATAGATAAAAAACATCCTAACAAAACGGCGAAAACCGCAATTTAATATCTCTTTTCAGACCGAATATATTAGCAAAAATATAAATACGACATAGAGACGTAACGCATTTAACGACACAATGTTTTCTACTAGGCTGATTTCTTTAGGTAAAAATTAAATTTATTAATTTTAACAAAATCTTATAACATACTACATAATTTTTACTTATTTTAACCCACTTAACCATATTAGAAAACACTAGATAATTATCAACCTATAACTGTAATAATCCATCGAGCGTGGTCCTTATCAAGTTAGCTTTGAAAACAAAAGGATGCTGAAATGTCAAAAATCCAACAATTTTTATTTCAAAATATTATTTTTAGTGTTGTGCTAATGTGTTCTTTAAAAATGCCTTTGTTGCTTGAAGAAGCAGTTGATATTATTGGTATTTATTTTGAGTGTCTGCAAAATGCGACAATAGCTGCAAGGCTGTATGCATTGAGATATCCTCAGAGACGCCGGTACGGCAGCAGTAGGCATGAGCTAAACAGCGATATTTGCATAATGCCGTTATCGGCGATCGCGATTTTTAAATAACGGCGATTTAAAAGCGTTATCGCGATCGCGACTTTTCGCACTACGTCTAACTAGTGCTTTCAACATTTGCGGCTATTAGCGCTCTCGAGTGATTTATTTTGTTACTGCATATTAATTTTACTTGCCTGCCTCCTACTGTAATGATCATTAAGTGTAAAACTCGAGCTTTTGACTAGGAAACTTAGTTTTTTTTATGAAAAAAACAAAGTAAAATACTTACTTTTGCAAATACACCTTCTTTGTCAACTATATGGAATAACTTAGTGAAATATTATAGAAAACTATAATTCTACTCTTGAAATAAAATACGTTGCATTTCGCTCTATTTCACTCAACGCGATGGAAAGCGATAAGCTGTGTTGCATGTTAGTTGACGCGATTTCGCATATTCTAAAAAAATCGCGGTTTCTGTCAATCGCCGATATTTGCGATTTTAGTCGACGTTTGCTATCAGCGATTTTTCAATAACGTCAATTAAATCACCGGTAATGATATATCGCTCATCCCTAGGCAGCAGAATGTTCACTTGTTTAGCAAATCGCTTTCGTACCACGGGAAGTGTTCTTCGCCCCTCACACCGCAAACGCCGTAGAACTGAGGAAAATGGCATGAACGTTTTAGCTTATGTAGAGTTTAATCCTCAAGCAACAAAGGCAATCTTAAAGAACACAATAGCACAACACTAAAATTAATATTTTGAAATAAAAACTGTTGAATTTTTGACATATCAGCATCCTTTTGTTTTCAAAGCTAACTTGATAAGGACCACGCTCGATGGATTATTACAGTTATAGGTTGGTAATTATCTAATGTTGTTTTATATCGTTAAATGGGTTACATAAGTAAAAATAATGCAGTATGTCATTAGATTTTGTAAAAATTTATAAATTTAATTTTTATCCAAAGAAATCGGCCTAGTAGAAAACATTATGTCGTTAAATGCGTTACGTCTATATGTCGTATTTATATTTTTGCTAATATATTCGGTTTGAAAAGAGATATTAAATTGCGGTTATCGCCGTTTGGTTGGGATTTTTTTTCTCTATCTAAATATGTAAAAAGGTATATATCATTGTATTTAAGTTTTTCAAAAAATTTCGTAAAATAAGTTAGTTTTTACCTTGACGCCTTCTAGCGGCGTTTAAGAAATGAGTGTAGCAATAGTTTATACACCTAAAAATAATGCTTAAAATGCTCTTCTAAACGAGACCAAGTTCACTAAATTCGGTTAAAGCAAACCGGAGTTATTAGCACTTTTCTAAATTAAACTTTTACCTTCCCCCACCACTTTATTTTAGAACTGACAAAAATTGCACCTGAAGCTTCTTTGTTTAAAAAACATTAAAAATTAAAATAATACCACTTGTTGATACACTTTTTTTGATATTTTTTTGAGAAATGTATATTTTTATGTTTTGACGTTACCCTTACGCCCCTTAGCGGCCATCCCACAGACTTGAAAATAATTTCCAGCAATTTCCCTTGTTCGATTTTATTTAAATTTTTTTTTCCCGAAAGTTATACTAGTAGTAGTTTCTGAGATATAGCCGACTACCTGTCTTAGTGGAACACCCGGTACAATAGATACATTTTAAAAATTCAATTAATGTTTAATACCTTAAACAGATTTATTTAGTGTGACGTACTCGGTTCTGATACCGAGCGCGCTACCAAATATGTCGCGCGGAGGCCCTTATTTAGCGTTAAAATAAAATTATAAATAGTAAAGATAGAGTTGGAATTCTTTTTGGAAATTTCTTTCTCTTCAAGGATCTTTTTTGCAATTTCCGCTATCTCTTATGGTTTTTGAGTTATCATCAAAAATCGAAATGGCTTTTTTTATTTCGCTTTTTTTAAATAACAATTTTACATTTTATGAGCTATCTCTCATAGTTTTGGAAGTCTTCTAACTATTTTTCGCAGAAAACACACTTTTTGACTAGACTACATGACCTTTAATTTAAGAACTAACCTGTGAGAAATGAAAGCTCGTTTCTATTATAAGCAGCCGTTACTAGCTTTAGACGTATCTTTTTACGCGTAACATTAAACTTCCCATTAAAACATAATCCAGCTACCGAAATAGTACGCCATCATTAAAGCATGTTTATTTTATAATTAATTGTTACTGGAACCATAAAGTAAGCCGGGGTCGTATTAGGTAAGTGTTTTTGTTGATAATGGCGTTTATAAAATAACAACGCTGAAAGGGAATTTCAGTTCACGACGTAAATCTGTCACACTGACATCAACATTAAAGTGTTAATTATTATTTAACTACGACTTATAAAAAGGTGATTATGTTATATATTATGTTTTTTACAAAATATGTGCCCAAGATATAACATTGTACAGTAAGAAAATATCATTTTTTTTCTTCATATTTACACATTTGAAATTTCGCGATTTTTAATAGAATAACATTTAATAAAGTGCTTCAGCGAGTTTGCTATGTTCTTTTTTGATAAAACTGTTCTTATTTATATTCGTTGTGGTAAAGTAGCTATGACCAATTAATAATGGTCGGTCTTTTTGACAAAAGTATGATATTTCTATTAAAATAAAATAATTGTATGTCATCTGCCTAAAATAAGATGCTATCAAAAATATAACAGATATTTAAAACAATCTGACTAAAATGATTTTTGTTAAAAGTATAAGCTCTGTTAAAAATATGCTGCATATCAAAAATGCGATGTAAGTATATCAAAAATATAAAATCTCAACCAATTTTAATACTTATAATACTAACATAAGTTTTACTTTGTCATCGTGTAATCCTTATACATTTAATATTCTAGGAGGAATCGGCGCATGAGTACCGAAAACTATTCCACTTAAATTTTTTTATACGATCCTCTTTAAATTGCCCTACTGATGATATAAATGCATTGAACCTGGTCCCATATTGTTTAAACCGAAATTGTGTAAACAATTGTAAGGAATTGTTATTTTTTAACCGAACATATTTTTTTCATATTCTTAATTGAAATTCAAATAAAAAAGGTCCCATGACTTTTTATGATAAAGTTAATATTTTTGAAGATATAAATTTTTAAAAGTTCGAAAAATCTCAAATTTGGTTACTTTTGACCCATAAAAAATATTTATTAAAAAAATTAAGACATAAAAAATATATTTTTTTATTCTTTATACAGGTTTTTTGATTGTTTATTAAGCGCGCTCACAAGTAGTATGCGTCCCTTAACTTTAAGGTATGTTTCCTTCCACGCGGCCGCCGCATGGGGCTAACGCACTACGTTAGCTGCAAAGCACTCCTACTCATGTTTTAAAATGTGCCTGGTTTGTTCCGAGCGGCTGTCGTATGCGTCCGCTGTCAACGACTGCGATTGATGCGACTGGACTGCTGAAGAAGCAGTGTAGCCGCAGTCGTGTCTGCGTCTGATATTTTGTTTGTGTTGTTTTGTGTGGAATGTCCGGTGTTTTTTTTAATTGTTGAAAATTGAAACTTTATTTTTTAATTGAGGTCATGGATTTTTTATTACGTATTTTAAGAGCTTTTAAGATCCCAAATCCAATGATGTTTCGCACTTATTCAAAAAAATCAGTTTAATGTTTTCCCAAGATCCTGCCAAAAATATATTGTCTGACTCTCTCTAACATATGGTTTCTTATGAAAATTGCCATTAATAAAATTTTTTCGAATAAGTGCACACTATTGGTTTTGGGAACTTAATAGCTCCTAAAATACATAATAAAAAAATCCAGAGTCGTATTTAAAAAAAAAACAGTTAATGGTGGCAGCTCAAAGATGAAACGTCGGTGTATAAATCTAATAACACTATCTTGTTCTTGTAGAACAGAAAAAGTAGCAATGAAAATGTAAAAGTTATTTTGTTACATCCATTCAAATAAAGTCATAAAAAAATAAAACGAAATCGCGAATAATCGGTTTTTTCCAAAAGTAAGAATTCGAAAATTTTAAAGTTCTGTGGTGTGGTGTAAAGGTGGCATTTTGATTAGCATTATATTGCGCAACTTTGCCTTCATTTAACCAACCTCGTATCTCTTTAAGTTTCCGAGATCCTAATGATAAGACTCGAATTTGGTACACCCTGTACAGATTGGCTAATTTTTCCTCTGGGGTTATTAGATATTCAACTATGTTGTATGGCTCGGACTTTATATCGTCTTTTATTAAGTCAAGAATAAAACTAAACTGTGCTTTATTCAGTCTAAAATATTTTCTAAATTTTACTTCATTCTGCTGCAGATGTCGATTTATTAATGTAGTATAACAGCCCTCATCGCGTCTTTGCTAAAATATTGGATTTATAGGGGCATTGCTATGTTTCAGGTTGGCTAATTGTAATAGTATTTCGTCATCCTTTTTTCTTCTAATAATAAATATATTGCTAGATCAACCATCACGACTTTTACCAAAGATTATTCCCTTTACACTAATAATTTTGCTATCGCGAGCTTGAGCCGCGGTCCTAACAAAACCACCTGATTAAACGGAGGCCGCATGCGTTAGTCGCATGCGACGGCCGCGTGGAAGAAACCACACCTTTAAGTATTGCCGTCTCTCTGACGCATACGCCTTGGCCCGTCTGTGTCCTAAATCATTATTTATCCTTTATCTTAAATACTAGTAACTTTATCAAAATTGATAAAGAAAGCAATGTTTTTAATAATTTAATTATTTACAATTTCTTTTTATAAGTTTTTTTCCTGAAGTCAATTTTACAAAAGTTACTTGAGCTTTATTTTACGCGCGCGTAAAAAACAATCAAAAAACCTGTATAAACAATTTTTTTTTCAAATCTCAATTAAGGGTATTATTAACAATTGTATAAAGAAGAAAAAAATATATTTTTTATGTTTTATTTTATTTTAATAAATATTTTTTATGGGTCAAAATACTCAAATTTGAGATTTTTCGAACTTTTAAAAATTTATGTCTTCAAAAATATTAACTTTATCGTAAAAAGTCATGGGACCTTTTTATTCGAATTTCAATTAAGAATATAAAAAAAATGTCCGGTTGAAAAATAACAATTCCTTGCAATTGTTTAAACAATTTCGGTTTAAACAATATGGCACCAGGTGGCGCCATGGCAACATGCATTTATATTATCAGTAGGGCAATTTAAAGAGGATCGTATAAAAAAAATTGAGGTCGAATAGTTTTCGGTACTCATGCGCCGATTCCTTTTAGACTATAAGGTTTGTCATTACAAAAAAAGTAGTAGTACCACGCCCTTGTCATAGTGTAGATTTATACACACAAATAACATAAAAATAAAAGTTGAATATAGGTTATTCCCATATTCCCATATTGCCATATTTCCAGACAAATAACATAAAAAAAAGAAACACCCTTAGAGAGAACCAACTTTTAACTTTTTATTTTATTTTTATGTAAAATCACAATTGCTCATTCGCTTCGTTAAAACTTTCGAGCATTATACCTGCTAGAGGCAGCTTTTACGTCCGCCGTGCGAACAAGCGTGCAAGATAGAAAGCGCATGCAGAGCGAGAGAGAAAAGTTGTAGACTTATTGCGCTTTCTTTGCCACCCACATGATTGCACTGCCGAGTGGCAAGGCTGTCTTTAGTAAGTAAATGCTTGGTTAAAACGTGATAGATGTTTATTATTGGTTTCTCTTATTTCTTATTTTGATTTTATTCGGCTGTATAAATGGGCTTATTTTTATTGCCCATTTTATTTATTATTTTATTTTTAGTTATTTTTAGTTTTATGTTATTTGCCTGTATAAATCCACTTTAAATATCAAGACTTTTTTTAGTCCACGTTTATACCAATTTGGGTATGTCTTTATTAAGTTATAAACTTTTTTTTTCTATTTATTTAGGTAATGTACGCTTGTGACATTTGAAATTTAACAATATCGACAGTTTCTAACAGTTAATTTATTACTAAATTTTGTTTAATTTAATTATTTTATTTATTTTGATTTTTTTTGTTAAATTTTGACTTCTCTTAAGTTGTATTAGGGTAGACCCAATTTTTATCTGAAATATGGTTAAATTGGTTAGGTTGTTTTTTTTTACATAAATTTTTAAGAATATATATTTGTTAAAGTTAAGTTTCTTTTGAAGCTCATGATATACCAGACTTAATTTAATTTGGATATCGGATTCTCCAAGTAATTTTTTTAAAATTTTAAACATCTAAAATTATGATAACTTTTACTTATGTATTCTATAATTTATGTAATTGTAAATTTTGGTAATATAATGATAACCTGATAGAGGTCAAAATATGTGAAAGATCTCGCCCATCTTTTACTTTTCTCTCCGTGCGTCTCTCTTACTTAATAAAAACCCGACACTCACACAGTACCTAGTACTTAGATTTCATATAGTTTTTTTTGGCCTTGCAAACGAGTGCTTTATTATTTATTGACAGGGTCACACATTTCACGCCCAGGGGTCCATATAATTTTATTTCCACATTTCTTCGTGGTCGAACTATTTTATTCTTTTGTGGGATGTATTACTCAAAAATATTGATAATTATTAAAAAGACAATAAATGCAATAAAAAATAAGAGTATAAAAAAATGTCAAAATGTACGAGTGACCCAACCAATAGCTTGTCTAACACTATTATACACGGTATTAATTAAGTACGTGGCCAAACTGGAGGGTATTATTTCTTAAGGTATGTTTCCTTCCACGCGGCCGCCACATGCGACTGACGTACTACGTTAGCCGCAAAGCACTCCTACTCATGTTTTTAAATGTGCCTGGTTTGTTCCGAGCGGCCATCGTATGCGTCCGCTGTCAACGACTGCGATTGATGCGACTGGACTGCTGAAGAAGCAGTGTAGCCGCAGTCGTGTGTGCGTCTGATATTTTGTTTGTGTTGTTTTGTGTGGAATTTTCGTTTTTTTTTTGTTGGAAATTAAAACTTTATTTTTTAAATAAGGTCCTGGATTTTTTATTACGGATTTTAGGAACTTTTAAGATACCAAATCCAATAATGTTTTGCACTTATTCAAAAAAATAATTTTAATGTTTTCCTAAGATCCTACCAAAAATCTATTGTCTGACTCTTTCTAACACATTGTTTCTTATGTAGATTGCCATTAATATACATTTTTTGAATAAGTGCAACACATTATTGGTATTGAGAACTTAAAAGCTCCGAAAATCCATAATAAAAAAATCTAAGGCCGTATTTAAAAAACAGTTGATGATGGCAGCTCAAAGACGAAACGTCGGTGTATAAATCTATAATAACACTATCTTGTAAAACAGAAAAAGTAGCAATGGGAATGTAAAATTTATTTTGTTACATCTATTTAATTAGAGTCATCAAATAATAAAAACGAAATCGCGAATAAACGGTTTTTTCCAAAAGTCTTCGGAAGTATTCAAAATTTTTAAACTTTTAAGGAGGCATTTTGATTGGCATCAAATTGCGCAACTTTGCCTCCATTTAACCAACCTCGTATATCATCAAGTTTCCGAGATCCTAATAATAAGGCTTGAATTTGGGACACCCTATACAGACTTACCTTGATGGCTAATTTTTCCCCTGGGGTTATTGGATATTGAACTTTGTTGTATGGCTCGGACTTTATATCGTCTTTTATTAAGTCAAGAATAAAATTAAACTGTGCTTTATTTAGTCTAAAATATTCCCTAAATTTACTTCATCCTGTTGCAGATGTCGATTTATTAATGTAATAAAACAAACCTCATCGCGCCTTTGCTTAAATATTAGATTTATAAGGGCATTGCTATGTTTCAGGTTGGCTAATTGTAATAGTATTCCGTCATCCTCTTCTTCTAATAGTAAATATATTGCTAGATCATCCATCACGACTTTGACCAACTCCCTTTGCACTAATAATTTTGCATCGCGAGATTGAGCCGCGGTCCTAAGAAACCACCTCCGCATGCGTTCCTCGTATTGCGGGAGTCGCATGCGGCGGCCGCGTGGAAGAAACCGTACCTTTACTCAATTTTAAAGACGGCTTTACGCCTACATCGCGAAAGCCCGTGAAAGTCCTGAAACGGAGTGTAGATGGTTTCGCGGCTTGACGTGCACGGTTCGCGGCGTTCCCTATTCGATGTCGGTTTTTGAACCCCAGACAAAGGAAAACAATAAAACAACATTGCGAGTGAAGAGGGTCATATTTCTTTGCAAAAAGATCTGGAGCGATTCGCTGGTGAGTGTAGAGCCGCTACAAGACATAAAGTTCATATAAATTGGCTTTGTAACTGCTTTATTTTTAAAATGCCGTGTAAATGAAAAATATTCAGTATGGGGGTTTTCATTTTATTTTCAAATCAGGTTTTTGATTTGAACAAAACTTGGTACAATTAGAACATTGCTCGAAGTAAACCTACTAATGATAAACTTTTGTTACTATTATGGATAAGTGGCGCAGCTTTTTTATGCATTTTTATCATTATCTTGTCACAACTTTTTAAGAATTATTGTTATTGATATTTTATTACATGATACTTATTTTCTGCACAGTTTTTCATAAAAAAGATGCTCTGGAGCTAACTCGATAAATCTAACAGCCTTCAAGATATTGTAATTTTAAATTTGTTTACGTATGGGGTGGACATTTTAAACACTTTTTTTAATTACTATTTTTTTAAAATTTAAAATATTACCTTTTTTTACCATGCAAGCTTAAATTTAGAATTTTTCAAACACCTTTTCTTAATTTTGTGGCTTATTATTGAGTATTTATTTATTAACCGTTTTATGTTTAATAATTATTATTCATAAAGTTTTAGTCCCGTCGGGAAAAATTAATATTAAAAAAAGGCAGTCAAAAGTTTCAACGGCCCTATTACCACGTGCATCACAATTAAAGGATTCCAACAAAAGGATTAATACATAATTTATCCTTTTCATAACAATTATAATTATTTTGGGTCGCATCTGCGGCTTATCCTTTTGTAATGATAAAAATTACTGAAATTCGGAAGCCCTTTACAGACTGTTTGTAATTACTACAAACATTCTACAATTTATTATTAATTAAAACTGACATTCAGACAAAGAATTCATTAAAATCCTTATTTGAATTATATGCCGTGGATAATCAAAATAGAAGGGATTCAGCAGACATTGCGAACGCCTCGCCAACAACTCTGGATAAGTTTAATTATGAACGGGAGTAATGAAAACAATTTAATTACCCTTAAGAAGGATTTTTAACGAGTTTGGTCATTTCCGGATTTAAATGGGCAAATTAATTTTAAATAACTTTAAGTAAAGAAAAAAATATTGTTTTTTACAATTAAATGTTTTATTGTATTGTCAAATAATAATCGTTATAGTTGATGCATAGGTCTTTAAATTTTTTAAATAAAAGTTACTTTATTATGTTTATGTTCCTAATAACTTTGGAAGTTTTGTTCTGTTACATTCCAAAACCCCGGTGTCAAATTCTGTTGTTGTCTTACTGTAAATATGTGTATATATATATATATATATATATATATATATATATATATATATATATATATATATATATATATATATATATATATATATAATAAAAATGTGGTTATGACAATATCAAAAATACCCTGGTTGTATAAATGTCTATAATTACTATTCAAAATAATCATTAGAAATAATAATTTTAGTGCCATGTTTTGTATGTAACTAATAAAAACTAAAAAAATATTTCTACCTAGTTTTTGATTTCATGAAAAAGTGTAAAATAAAGACGCATTTTATTTTACTAGTACATAAAGGTCTACATAAATTTATTATTTATCCTTCATTACTTATTTAACAAGAAAATAAAGGACACTGCTCAACTTTTATGGAAAGTGGCTTTCTATTAATTTTTCTAAAAATTTGATATGTTGTCGATCTCGACTTCTTGAGCCAATGTCCTCATGTGCTCAACTCGAATACGTGTGGTTAGCCCCTTGTGACCTAAATACCCTTTTCGTGGAAAAGTCTTATATTTAAATTTTTAATGCTTCTAAGTCTTTTATAGAATTTCGTATTAAAAATATTTAACAGAAGCATTATTTAGGTAAAAAGGATTATTTTAGGTGCATGTGCATGTACATGTGCAACGGGTCTGTTTCTCCTGTGGCTAATACACTAGTTTATAAGGCTATCAAAGGAGGAATTATCAATTTCTTTTACTTATAAATTATAACTAAATTACTGATTTAAACATGTGTAACACAACTTGGGCGATGATCATCATATTTTATATCAGGAAAATAAATTATTAAAATTATTGGTTTTAAATAATTAATTATAACACGGTTTTAACTCACTAAGCATATAACCGCTTGAAAATTCTATGGCTAGTTTTAAATTTAATTAGTGGCTTAGATATTTAAAATTAAATACATTAGAAATAGTTAAATTCAAGGTTTATTCGACATTTTAGAAGTTCGAATGGTAAGTAATTTTTTTAATTTTCTAAAGAAGACCCTGTGTATCTAAGTAATTGTCAACACGTGATAAATTAAAGGGTTTTTAACAACTAAAGTTTTAAACAGCCCTAATCACAACATGGTTCTTTTTTATTTATGGAGAGTAATGGAGAAACCTTTTGGAAGGTAATATTTTTTCTTTACAATCGCAAACATAAAATTGATAGGGCTTTATCCTTGGCAAACGGAGCATGCTATTAAGTTTATACCGTAATTTACCGGATGCCAACCAAAGTATTGCACACAATTTTTCTACGTAGCCAAAAAAGATGATTTTGAAATTTGGAATGTACGAATAAGATGTAATCAGGCAACTTGTCATTTAACCCCATGTAAAATATTACTTTCAGTTTTGCCTCATGTGAGCTCAAGTTAAGAAGAGAAACTCTTTAGATTTTTATAGAGAGTCATATAGGTCTAATTTTTTTGACGATAATGCACAATATGCCATTTGTTTTTAAAATGATGACAAAGAAATATTTTTTACGCAAGCAATTTGTCGCTATCGACATGTTTTTGCACCAGTTATGACTGAAAAAAAATAAATAATTTAATATTTTACATCGGGTTAGATAAAATGTTTTCTTTTTACATCTCATATTTACATTCAAAATTTCAAAATGATTTGTTCTCTAGCAACAGAGAAACTTATTGCAATACTTTTGTTAACCTTATAAAGCCAGTTTTAAATTTCGTAAGAGTGTTTATCTATAACCGTGCAGTAAGTATAGTTACATGCACTATGTTTAGTGCGGTTAGGTGATAGTTCCTGCAAAACTCAATTTTGTTTTTAAGTATTTGTCTTTTTATAATTTTAGCATTTGGCAATTATTTATTGGGACCAAAACAGGATAAAAAATTTACATTTTACCTAAAAGTTTAATGACACAAAGGCAAGTTTTTTTTTAATTACTAACGTTGCCAATGTCGATTACTGGCAACTGCTTGAAATTACTATTTGGTTTTATGATATAAATAAATCATTTATTCATTCTCGGAACGAGTACTAGACTTTTGCGGCAATAAATTTGCCTAGAGACTTCAACTAACGTTGAAAATTTCCGATTTTTCTAAGCTTTTGCGTGCTGAATCCAAGTTCGGTTTGATTTTAGTTTGGAATTAACAGAGGCGACATTAAAAACCAATTTGTTATTGTTTGGCCTTACAAGGCAACTTTATTTTCGCAACAATGTTTTGTGATTTTGTATTTGAAAAATTGCTAAATACTATTTTGTTATTAGATTATAAACGCACTGAAACAGTTTTTATGAAAAAAAAGTACCTTTGGAATGGATTTAAAATGCCATGGTTGTAGATAAAATAATGTATACACGGTGTAAAAAGTATAATGCTCACG
>JAHBCN010000096.1:298303-311848 GCA_019359885.1 Listronotus oregonensis | reverse complement strand
ACAAGTGGATTGATCTGAACATATGCAATTCATTATAATATTGTGTTCATTTCAATTCGCCGATATTTCCTAGGCGCTGGAATGGATCCCGCCTTTTTTTGCAAAAAAATCTAGACAAACGGGTAAATACTTTTGTTCCAAATCCTTCTATCGGGATTTTTTAACATATTCTCCACAAAAACATTTTAAAAACACTGAAAATAAAGGGCTAACATGTAAGGCCCCAGGGTTAAGACATTTTTATTAATTCAGTTAATTAAAATTAAAAAGAAAATTACAAATCTGGACAAATCAAAAACTATTGAGAAATTGTTAAATAATCAATGAGTTATGATAAATAAATTTAAAAACAATTCTAATAGCAGAAACTATGCTAGATTGACAAATTTTTTTTCCCTCAATCTGGATCAAAAAGGAATTTTTTTTGCTAAATAAATATTAATTTTTTTTTTTATGTTTGGAAAAAAAATAAAAATTTATAGAAAAAAAAAATATTTTATTGTTCTCAAGGCCTCTTAGCAAGACTTTCCCGCAAAAAAAGCATTTGTTTAATGGCTAACATTAATTTTTGAAGAAAAAATGGTTATTTGAAAATAACTCGAAAACGAATAAAGATATCGAACCGGTTTCCCCAAAAATTTAGCCATTTTTATACTCTTTATAATCCAAAAAAAAGTATCCTCCCAAATTTTTTTTTAAAAAAATTTTTTTAAAAAAAACTGAAATTTTTACAACAGCGCCCTCGGAAAAAAAAGAAAAGAACTACGGCCACAAAAAAATAATTTTTTTAAAAAAGATTCTCTTTAAACAACCCCTTTAAGTTGAGTAAATTTGGAAAAGGTTACGGAAGAAAAGAAATTTTAAAAAAAATTTATTTCCACCCCCCCCCCCCTTATTATCAGAGAAAAAAAAAAACCTTTAAAAAGCAAACTGACGAAATTTTTTTTTTCCCCGTTCTAAAATAGTACCTTAAAAAAAAAATTTTTTTAAAAAATTCAATTTTTTTTTTTTGTCTTGATTACCCATCTGCGGCCTCAATATTGAGTGGGAACAGCTAAAAGCAAAAATATACAATCGGCTTCACCTAAGTTTTGGTTCCCCAAAATCCACAAACCTCAACTCTCCTTAAGACCAATAGTATCTTCAATCAATGCCCCTAACACAAACTTCCTTCTTTGTAACTAAAATTTAACCAAATCTTATGTGAAAGGCAATGAATCTATGTCGCTGACTCTTTTAGTTTGCTAACTTTATAAATAAAAGGCAGATTCCTCAAAATTACGTCCTCATTACTTGGATGTTGTCTCTTTTTATAATTTTCCCTTTAAATCTTTAAAAATAAAAAAAAAGCACTGGAATACAATAAGCACCCATACAAATCTTAATCAAAAACATATTTTAAAATTCTCAAATTAATTTTCGATACAACATCGAAATTTAAAATAATTTTTAAAAAATATTTGGACCAATGGGCCCACGCTCCCCCCTATTATTTCTCAATATGTTATGGATGACTTTTTTTGGATTTGCATCCAAAACTCTCTTTTAATTTCCTTTTTTTAAAAAAAATATGTTGACGACAAAAACATCTCTCCCTAAGGAAAATGAGATCTAGCGTGTTTTTAATAGCCATGATCCACAAATTAATTTTTACTGTTGAAAATGAAAATAAAACAGTGTTCCTTTTTTGGACACTAGATTAATTAGGTGTGATGACAACCAGATCATATTAGATTGGTACATAAAACCCAAACCAGTTCTGTAGATATATGAACTATCATTCTAATCACACGGGAAAAAACCAAAAAATTAACCTAGTTTTTTAAAAACATTTATAGAAAAATCTCTCATCCATCCCTCAGACTTCTAATCTAAAGAAATTCACAACATTCTCTTATCCAACTCGTATCCAAATAAATTGCTCAACAAATTAATCTTTAGCACCTCTCAGGTAAGGAACCCAGAATCACTAACAATGGAATCTCACCAAACATTACTGCTTTTGAAACACAAACACAAATTTTTTTTATTCCTTTCCACATAAAACAAATTTCTAATCAAATTACAAAACTTTTAAACCCTGAACCCTCTTTAAAATAGCATATAAACAAACCAAAACGTGGGGACTGTTTTCAGCAAATTAAAAAAAAGGGCGAAATAAATCGAATGTTGTTTATAGTATTCCTTGTTCTGAATGTGATATTGTATATATAGGACAAACCTCTAGGGTTCGAAAAGATAAATTACATCACAAAAAGTGACTGTAGACTAAACAAAAATACTTGTGCGTTAGCAGAACATACAAATCAATATCACCTTTTTAATTTTAACCAAACAAAAATACTGGATGGCGAGTGACTACAATAAAAGGGTTTTTTCTGGAAATGACTGAAATTTTCTTGCAACCTAAAAAATCAATAAAAAAAAACATCAATGATTTATGTAATTTACTCCAATATCTTAACTTTAAACACTCAAACTAATCAAAATAATAGTCTTTAACCTCTTTTTTTAATTATAATAATACTCTTTCGAGGAAGGCAAGGAACAAAATCACAATTTCTTCTTTTCCTTTTTTCGTCAACATCCCCTCATACTTATAAACATCAGCTTGGGTATATGGTTGACGGACGCATGTGACAGGTGTGCTCCGTCTGCCCGTATCCATATTGCCTGGGTTCAATTTATCAGTCCCCGGCAATGGATTGAATTGGAAAAAACAATTTTAACAGAAAATCTCCAAACAAATTTTCATATTTTATTTCATAATTGTTGACTTTAGGTAAAAAATTTTTCTCTTTTTCTTAAATTTCAAATATTTAAAACCCTTAGTAATTTAATAACCCCCCTGGACAGGGATTTAGACACAATTGGGTTTTTTTTTTTTTTTTATTCTTATTTTTTTTTTTTTTTTTAACCTTTTTTTTTTTGTAAGACTTTTTTTTGATTATAAATCCCCTTAGATTCACCACTTTTAAGTTACTCAACGCCTATCCAAAGGGTTTTTTTTAAATATCACCGACCAGGTGTAGTTTAACTAACCCTATGTTAACTTGAACTGAAATGTTTTGGTCTTTAGCAACAGATTAATATAAAAAAAACAACATTCATATTTCTTTTAATACCATCATATCAAATTTTACTATTTTTAAACCAGTACACATTTTGAAAAAAAAAATTATTTTAACGTAATAATTAACAACATGTAAAAATAAGCAATATATTACACAGGAATGTCAACTTTTTTTACACAATGGAGTTATTTTCCTCTTAATGCGAGTAATAAGTAGATATTGTCATATTTAATTAAAAAAAAGGGGTTTTTTTTTTTGATTTTTAAAAAAAAATAATTTATCTTTCTTAAGGGAAAGATTTTTTAATATTTTTTTTTTTCTTTTTTTTTGCTTTTCTTAATATAAACAAGCTCTTTTTTGTTTAATTTTTGGGAAAAATTAAAAAAATTTTTTTTAAATTGGCAACCAAAAAAAAAACCCCAAAAATTTTTTTAAAAAAAAAAAAAAAAAAAAAAAAAAATTTTTTATAAATTTTTTTTTTTTTTTTTTTTAAAAAAAAAAAAAATTTTTTTTTTTTTTTTAAGGGGAAAAAAAAAAAAACAAAAATTTTTTAAAAAAAAAATTTGGGGAAATTTCATTTTTTAAAACCCCCACGCGGGGGACGGGGCAACCCCCAATCGCTTGGTGTTTTGCCCCGTAAGGGTTGTCTTTTTTGGGTTTTGGGGAAAAATTTTTAAACCCCAAAAAAAAACGTAATTGCAAAACGATCCCAAAGGGTTTTGAAAATTTTTCTTTCCCAAAGGAAAAATTTTTTTAAACCAAAAAAGAAATTTCCGTATGCCCCCTTTCTGAATTTAAAACCTTCTTTAAAAAAAATAAATTGGGGAAAAAAAAATTTTTTGGAAAGGGGTTTTTTTCGGGCCCCCCCCAACCTTTTTTTTCCCTAAAAAAAAAATTTTTAACAAAAATTTTTTTTAAAAAAAGGGGGCAAGGAACTTTTCCCCCCTTTTGGGTTGGGGGGAGAAAACGGGGTTTGCCCCAAATTTTTAAAGCCCCGCCTTTTTAAAAAAAACTTATTTTTAAATAAATTAAAAATTTATATTAAATATAAAAATATATATATATATAAATATATATATATATATATATATATATATATATATATATATATATATATATATATATATATATATATATATATATATATATATATATATATATATTAAAAATTAATTATAATATTATAAAATTAAATATAAATTTTGAAAATGCATAGTATTCCAAGATACAGGGTGCCAAACTTTTTATCTCAGGTACTGGCTAATTACGCAAAATTTGTTAATTTTGTTTTTATTGCGCTTTAAGTGGTTTACTCTAGTCATAGAATTTGTCATAAAAATGTCTTAAACGTTTAAAAAATGGTTTGAACACGTTATTGTGTTATCCAGAAATATGCAATCAAAGGATTTTAATTTTTTTCACGAAAACAAAACGAGATACGAAAAAAAAATCAGGGAATAAAAAAAAATTAAATATTTTATATATGAGTCAATACATAGCGTACATTTTGTTGTTTATAATGTTGGCTAACTGCATCCGGAGCCTCCCACTGAACTTAATAATTTGTATCTAGTTAAGGCTAAATTAACTTCTTATTATTACAAATAACATTGCCAAATTTCTCTTAAACCGGGTGAGGAATAAATTAAGGATAAAGGGAAAAAACGAATTCAATTTTTTAGCGAAATTAAGATACTGACGTCATCGGAGAGAAAATATTGATAAATTTTGGTCTAAAAAAAATTGCCGACAAGAACGCGAAAAGTCAGAAGATATTAAATAAAAAATATATTTCGTATCGGGAAATAACCTGAGAAGTCCGTGCGGTACCGTGCAAAAACGGGCTATGTCGCGTTTTTCCTTGTCTATTGGGCAGCGTTGTGCTCGCTATTTTAAAAGCATTTCATTTTGTGTTCATTATTAATTTCGCCTTAAAAAATACCAATTTTTAGAGTTTTTGAAAGTATATTTTACCTCAATAGTGCATAATTAACTAGAAAAAAACTTTCAATATAAATAAAAAAAAGAATCTAGCTTGTTTTCCTATACTAATCGAACTATCAAGTTTTTATTTTAGGTGATCAGATTGATGTGAGAATACCGAAGATAATTTTTAGTTCAGTTTCGTTTTACTTTGTTAGTTATATAGGCACATGCTGGATGTTGAGGAAAATAAACATACTTTAAAAAACAAATTTTTTATAAATTTAAAATTTAGACTTGCTTTATATCAAAATTATTAAATTTGACATAGCCCGTTTTTTTCCTGTACCCTTCATTATATACTAAAGATATTAATAAAAACTTAATTTTTAAAGTAAGTTTGACATTTTGTAATATTGCTCTTTGATTTTAGGGAATCAGAAATAAAGTTTCACGTCAGTGGTGTCCAATATACGGGTAAGTAATTAAAAATATGTTATTATAATGAATTGGAAATTTAGCTCAGAAAACTTTGTAATCTTATTTTGACATTAAAAAAGTCAAGGAATATGCAGTAAAAGTCTGGAATTAAATAGTTCCTGATTTTTACCAATAATTGTGTGAAGTAGGAAACAATAACTCAATTAACTAAATTTAAATTAGTGTAAAAATTTACCTAAGTACGGTTTTCTTTCTTATAGAGTAGAAAATGTAGAGACGTATGTTATCGCTTTTTTTAGTTTAAAATTCAAAGAAAGATAATATTCTACCTAACTGAGGCAACTTTTACCAATTTTTTTCTAGGTAACCACAATATACCGGTATCATAACATAAATAACAAAAAGTAGCACGATTTCCTAAATATACGGGAAAGTACGGTCATTTTTCTTGCGAAAGTTCAGCCAACGTTTTGATAAGATATAATCTGTCTGCTTTATTTAAATTGTAATCGTTTCTTTCGTCTTTTGTATACTTAAAAATATCAAAAGCGCCGCCAGAGAGAGATCCTTCTGTCTGTTAGTTATGCTGTGCACAAGTAAATATGTTACCTGGTAAGCTAGCAAAAATTTGCTTTTTGTGTCAGTCATCTGTTTATAGTTATGGTTTGTTATTTATGGCCGTAGGCCAAATACATTTTGAAAAAAATAAAAAAAAAATATTTTTATATCATTGGTCCTTCAGAAAACAAAATTGAAAAATATATTTTGAACATTTTTCCAGATTTCACTTATAGCATACCCAGAATGGGACACAAATGAAAGAAAATAATTTTATTATAAAAGATTATTTTCGTAAAAAATTGATGCTATTAGCCGTTACTATGTGGTAATTAATCATCATGAAGAACACTGATAAATAAAACTCGCTCATAGCTTAATACGAATGTATTCACAATTAGTTGTTACTGCAGTTTCAACCACAGAGTTTCAAACAAAATATTTTTCAGACTGAGTCTGAAAATATTTTTGTTTGAAAATGACTCTGTGACTTGAAACTGCAGTAACAATAATTGTGAATACATTTTAGTGGTAAAAAACATAGTAGTTTTATTTATCAGTGTTCTTCATGATTATTTTCGTGATATTTTAGAAAACAAAACTTTTTCCCAGACCCAGTAATAGAATAACCAGTATGGATAGAAATAAGAGGAAAATAATTTTATTTATAAAATATTATTTTCGTAATATTCTTTTAGTTAAAGCCAATGATGTTTCGCCAGACACCACTCTTAATGATTATCTTAGGGACAAACTCAAACTTACCGCAACAAAAAAAATGTGTCTGGAAGGGGGATGTGGGACATGTATAGTTGCTGTCGAAGAACTTGATGCAGATGGAAACAAAAAGGTTTTTTCTATTAATTCTGTAAGTAGAAAAGACATAAAATCTTTTAATTGTATACAAAACTGTATTGTTAAAATATTTAGAATATATTATTACAAAACTTTGTCATTACGCTATGGACTGGAACTACATCCTAGTAAAATATGATTTATTTTCTTCCTTTTGTAAGCATTGAACATTACTTTATTCTCTTCTTTATAACAAATTGTGTGCATAATTAGTAGATATGCTAACGCACCACGAGCCCAATAAGGGTAGTTTTCCCATAAGAAATACATGGGGAAAATTTCAGCCCCTAAAACACAATTTTATCGCCATCTTCAACCCTTATCCAAAATAGAGGATGATTTTAAATAGGGGTAGTTTAGGAATCTTAGGCTAACTTATAAGGTATTACGTCACATGCGGGGGCCCCCCTACGCTTAAGCGCCGGGCCCAGGGTGTAGACCTGGGGCTTAGGCGTGCGGTGAAGAGCCTTATTATTTTATTAATCTTACAATTTTTGAATAGTAAATAATAAAACACATTGTATATATTAAATTAATTTATTTAAACCACATATACAGGGTGAATCAAAAATAGGCTACATTTAATTTGCTACTAACGTTACATAAAATTACAATACTACGTTCTACTAACTATACTTAACCTAAAATTACAAAGATGTATCTATATACCAACCTATGAAATAGGATATTTAATTACAAACTCAACAGATATTTTAGTATGTGATTTAAGTTTATTCCAAAAACGTAATTTTATCATCAAATTTTAAATCTTGCTGCAGTAAATCGCTTGGTACTTTATATTCTTTTATTGTTAATAAAAGTTTTTACAGGTGAGTCAATGTTAATATATTCAATTATTCCACCTTAATAGGAAACACATAATACTTCACAAATTTTAAACCATTTATAAAAAGATACCTTGATGAACCCTTTTCGCAAGTCAAATACATATATTCATGTAACTATACAAAGTCCTTTCAGGAATATCTTTCAAATCATTTTCTCTTTTAAGAAGCTATTTACGCTACACTCAACAGGGTGCCTTCATAGGTTTCCGGTGGAAAGGACGCGGAGACGATGGGTGGAGACTTGCTTATTCCCACTACCACAATTTTCCTATAGCCGCATTAAAAATATTATATTTTATTGAAGTTTCTTCCACAAAATAAAAACCTGCTTCTTCCAAATCCGATGTATCGATGCGATGATGTTTTCGATTGCCTAGTGCTTTATGGCAGCGGCGGTGGATAAAGAGTATATGAATATTTGTTTTTGTAAATATGTACCTACGTAATTAATAATTATTATCCTATTGGTTAAATATTTGATGGCGTAAAAAGACACAATCATTTTGGAAATTTTCTAAATAAAAAAGTATTGGCTAATTTATTCGATTTGCTTCTTGTTATTTCATAATTTATTTTATGTGACTAACCCAAATGTATATTGTAATGTAAAAATATGTAAAGGGCGTTCTTTAATAAATATTCGATATTTACAGGACGACTTTCTTTGATTATTTTTCATAAAAGATTCGTATACATGAGTCCGCCAGGCCTTGTTTTTGACATAAAGGGTGTTAAAGATTTTTTTTTAATCTCTTAGCAATCCAATTATTTTATATTCCGTTGCAAAATTTACGAAGTAGGGGTAATGAATTATCATAATTTTTTTTGATATTTAAAAGTTCTATTTTGTAAAATATAGTAAAATTTTATGAAATTTTTCTTTTGGTATAATTTAGAGGTAGCAAAAAATGAAAAAAAATCCCCCTTAAAGTTTGAAATCAAGTTTATAAAAATATAATGTTTTTGTTATTTTTCACATACCATTTATTTTTTTAAATAATGTTTTTTTCAATATGTGTTATTTAACTAATATAACTGAATTATTAAAATATTTTAATAAATTTAGAAAATATTTTTTCGGTCTCCTTAAATTATATGCGCTTTTTTCCATGTTTCAAGTTTTCTTCAAAGATATCAAGGTTTTGGGTGGGGGAAGGAAACAATTTTAAAAAAGGAAATTAAAGCCTTTAAACAAACATTTATTTGAGAAAAAGGAGTTTAATGACATACCTAACAAAAAAAAAACCTCAAATCGAAAAAAAATTTGGTACCATTAAAGTTGTAAATATTTTAAAAGTTTTAGAAAATTTTAAAGCCCCCAATTTAATAGGTACCAGTTTTTTTTAAAAATTTTTTAATTTTATTAGTTACTGTCAACTTTTCAAAACATAATACTTTTTTTTTTTTGGGCTTGCCTTATTTTCTCAATTTAAGGAATAATATAATACTGTTCTTTAAAAAAAGTTGATTTTGAAGAAAAAGTACATTAAGGTTAAAAATGTTGAAGTGAAAAATGGGGTTGGGGGTTAGTAACTAAAAAAGTAACATCGTTTGTTTATTTGACTTTGTGTATTTCAGTATTATACAAAAAATTTAAAAAAAAAAAGATTTGACAATTTTTTTTAAAAAACAATACTTTAAAAATACCATATCTATAACTAGATGATAGGAAAAAAATGGATTATAAATACCTATACCGGGGAAGGATATTGATTTCTACCATCAAAAAAGGTTTAATACAGTGTGGTACATTATTGCAACAATTGGGAAACGTTTTTATTTGAAATTGGGGAAAATTTAATTTTTTAAAAAGTTGTTGCCGATTTTAAAACATATTTTGCAGTGGTTAGTTTTTTTAAAAAGTTAGGATATACAGAGTAAATAAAAGAATTTAAAAATCTTAAGAGAAAATTATTTTTTTAAAACAAAGTGTTAAATTTTAAATCCACCAACTTAAAAAACAGTTCAAAATTAAAGAGAGTTTGAATTTTTACTTCTTTTTAAAAAAATAACTTTAAACAAATAAATAATTTTTGTTTATATAAAAAGTTCAAACATAAAGTTTATCCCTTGTTTTCTTTTAACAAAACTTTTTGAGCCTAGTCAACTTAAAACTAAAATTTGAGTTTTTTTAAATAACTGTTTAACTTTTAAAGAAAGCATGTATCGAAAATAAATTTGATGTTAAAAAACAAAAATACATTTTATTGACTCTCAGCGATAAAAATAAATTTTTTTCAGGAAAAATTTTTAGCATCCTTTTTTAAAAAGTTAATCTGTAGATTAAATGTGCATAGAAAACCAAAATTGCCGGCTCTAATTTAAAAAATCTATTGTGGAAAAATGTATATATATATAATATATATATATATATATATATATATATATTTTATATATATATATATATTTTATATATATATATATATATATATATATATAATATATATATATATATATTTATATATATATATATATATATATATATATATATATATATATATATATATATATATAAAAATTTTATATATATATATATATATATATATATATATATATTTTAAAAAGGGTTTTCCCCCAAAATTTAAATGTCCACCTTGAATTTTTTTATTAGTGAAAATACAAAGATGTTTAAATTAGAAACCCCGAGATTAAACGCTGGTAAAAAGAAGAAATAAAAAAAACAATTAAAAACTTTTTTTGGTTTTTTAGAAAAAAAACTTTTTTAAAGGGGAAACCCTTTTTATATTATATTTTTTTTCTGTTAAAACATCAAATTTTAAAAAAAAAAAGTTTATTATGACTTTTCCCAGAGTAAAAAAAAAAGTCAAAAAAACCTTTTTAAAAATTTTTTAAATTTTTTGGGGAAAAAAATTTAATTTAAAGAAAAATGTTCTTTTATAAAAAAAAGGGGATGTGTTAGAATGCTATTTTTTGGCAGAAAACCCCCCTTTTGAGAGCAAGGGGAATACTACAGTAATTTTTTTCCCCGCTCGCATTCAACCGAAAGGAACGATTTTTTTTCTGAGACTTTATCGAAAATTTAGGGGCAACGAAAATTTTTTGCAAACAAGGAAAAAAAATAACCTGAAAAAGAGCCACGAAAATTGCAGTTATTATTTTTTTTTTTGGGGGAAAATTTTCCAACCCCCCAGTTTTTTTCCCCCAAGGGGTTTTTAAAATTTTTTTAAAATTGGCCCCTTTTTCCCCAAAAGGGATTTAAAAATTAAAAATTTAAAACCCCCTGAAAAGTAAAAATTAAAAAAAGCTTTTAGGGGGAAACCCCAAAGAGGGCTTTTTTTGCCATTGGTACCAACTCGTCCCCAAAAAAAAAACAACTTTTGATACTTTTTTTTGGACAAAAAAAAAAAAATTTTCCCCAAATTTTTAAAAATTTAAAAAAATAAAAAAAAAACCACCATTTTTTGGTCAAGAAAAAATTTTTTTGTTAGTAAATCCAAGAGGTCCACAAGTCCGTTTCAGTTTCAACGTTTGGTGCGGTATAAAGGGTTTTAAAAAAATTTTTGGTCCCGTTTTTTTAAAAGGGGAAACCCCAACTGGTGAAAGATATGTGGAATTTATGACAGAAATTTGAAAAATTTCCCTTTTTGACGAATTGAATCTTATGGGGGACATCATCTGCATTTTCAGCAACATGGCGACCTGCCCACAACCCAGAGGTACTTATCTTTTTTTAAGTACTACTTTTTAGTGATCAGTGGATAGGAACAAATGGCCCAATCCAGTGGCCTCCCAGATCACCAGATCTAACCCACTTGATTACCTTGGGGGTTTTTTTAAAAAACCCAAAATTTTCAAGGTAGGTACAATAACTTTTTTCGGGGTTTTTTAAAAAGCATTTGGGGGAAAAGATAACCCCAAAATAGATGGTAGTCCCTTTTTTCTTAAGAAGTTCGAAAAATTGAAAAACCCCCCAAAAAAAAAATTTTTTAAAAAAAGGGGGTGTTTTGGGGCATTTTTTTTAAAAAAAAGTGTTATTTTAGTTTGTAAGATTATGAGTTGTTTTTTTAAAATAAAGTTTGTCGATAAATTTTTTTTTCCCCCTTTAAAAAAAACTTCAACAATTTGTAACCTGGGGAAAAAAATCTTTTAAAAAATTTTTTTTAAAAATTTTATGTTTTAAAAAAAAAATTTAATATAACAGGGGTTTCCTTTTAAAAAAAAAAAAGTTATTTTACTAAAAAAAACAAAATAGCAAATTTTCAATTGTTTTTTTTTATTTCTATTTTTACCAGCGTTAAAAATGCTACTAGTTTGCTAATTTAAAAAAATTTTTTTATTTTCACTAAAAAAAGCCCAATGGGGGGCATTTAAATTTTGGGGTAAACCCGGGGGTTTTTTTTTTTTATATATATATATATATATATATATATATATATATATATATATATATATATATATATATATATATATATAAAAAAAAAATTAAACTTTTGAGCCTTGTTAAAAATTTAAAAAATTAATAACAAATGGGGGGGTTTTTTTTTTGTGGGGGTTAAAACCCTTCCCCAAAATGCTTTTCCCCTTTTTTAAAAAAAATTTTTAGTTTTTCCCAATTTAAATTTAGATTTTTTTTTTTTTTTAATTTTTGGGTTACCCGGTTAGCAGATTGCTTTTATCCCCCAAAAATAAATTTTTTTGGGGGTTTTTTCCAAACGAAGTAGGGCACATTTTTTTTTTTTACAGTGACGTTCATTCCTTCCACAATAAATCACATCCATAGTGCTAAAGTAGATGCAATTCGTTCTTTAAAGTTCAATTTCCTAAACCAGTTTTAAATTAATATTTTGGGGTGGGGCCCCAAAAAAACTTGTCTGATCTAATCCCCCAAAAAAAAAAATTCATGTTCATTTTTGCAAAAAAAACCTACCAGTTCTCCTCGCCCACATATTATGTCCAAGAATAAAGAATAATTTAATCTTGTTGGCATTCTTTTAAAAAAAAATTGGTTTTCTTTTTAAAAAAAAAACTCTTTTTTCCCCCTTTTTAAACTATACACTATGTATGTATCGCAAATCTTCTCATACACCATTTACCATTCTTGATTCCATCCTTACAAGAGCCGGTCCCCCTATTAATGATCTCAAAAAATTTCTTTCACTTGCCCACCGATAAACTGAGGCCTGCGCGGGTTTATAGGTACTTTTTGGCTTCTGCCCTGAAGAACTATCGCATATAATTGCTTCCTTTGCAGCATTTGGCAAAAAACCCCCCCCCTTTTTTTTTGTTGCTGCTTTATTCCTAGAGTGTTATTAAAATCCTGTATCAAAAAAAAAAACCCTTTTCTTCACGATACCACGGTACGTTGGTATTACGCCTTTCGTGGATTGTCAAAAAAAAAAAAATTTTAAAATAAAGAAGGGTTCTTATTTGTCCGGTATTTATATTTTTTTCCCTTTTTTTTTTTTTGTCAGCGTAACTTTTAACAAAAAGGGGGCAGTTTTGGGGGTTTTTTTTGCAAAGAAAGTTTTTTCATGGTGGGGACTGGGGAAATTTTTTTTTTTTTTGGGTATTTTACAGGGGTCAATTTTTTTTGTAAGATGAACCCTTTTCGAACTCAGTCCAAAAAAATCGGGTGACAATTAAATCCAAAGCAGAGCCGGGGTTTTTTTTTTTTGAGGAATATTGGTTCAATATAACAATTAAACACCTTTAAAATTTTTTTAAAAATTTTTCCCTTTTTTAAAAAAAATTTTTTGTGTGTCAAACGACTAATCATACATAATAAAAAAAGTTAAATGTTTTTTTTAAAAAAAAAACCAAAAAAAAAGTAGTTTTAATTTACTAATAACTACTTAATTAACTAAAAAAAATCATATTTATTATTA